>OMNO01065890.1:0-10205 GCA_900303215.1 Trachyrincus scabrus
AGGAGGTTTTGTTTATCTCATGCATGGTTGGTTGAGGGGTCCAAAGCCCAGACCGACTCACCACTGGGAGACACTCCAAGAAACACGCTGAATAACATCATGTGCTCTCATTCAACAGTGACGACTTGTTGCTTTTCAGTCCAGTTCGTTAACCAGCACGTACGTGTTCTGTTATCCAGGAGGTACGTGCTGTACTACAGTCAGTTTGCCAGCAAGTACATAAATCACCAGTAAGTGCCAGGTATACTACAGATGTGGTAGACGTGTGCAGCAAACCAAACTGGGGAAAATGTTTGTCCTTCAGAAGCCACCTCAGAAACCCAAGACCGCAACCAGGTCTAAAAACCACACTTGCAAATCCACTCAGCAAAGGCACAGCAGACAGCTCAACCAGTCATGTACCACTGGAAACCCAACTTAATTTCTTGGTCAAACAAACATATATTTTTCCATTACAGACACATTTGTATCCTCGTTATGGAATTCTATGAAGTAACATTTCAGCATGCACACAACTCCAAAAAGGTTCCTAAAAAAGTAACGAGACGGACCACACAGTATTGCTCCAACTGGTCTGGTCCTTACAGAGATCCACAGTGTGGTTTTCTGGAATGGCAGCCGGACAAAAAAGGCTGCAATTCATATTGCGCATGAGAGATCTCGGCTGTGTGTATGACCAGGAACATGGAATAATACACGTGGTAACAAGTCTCCATGGTAAGAGTCAGGCTTGTCTGTTCCATCCGACCGGCTGAGGTTCTGGACAGACGGGTGGCGAGGCCCCGCTGGGTCACCAGTAGAAAGAACGAGACAGGAAGTTGGCAGCCGCGCCCAGCCAGGTGGCGCCGTCCTGCCCGGTGCCCACGCGGGACACCGCCTTGTCAGGCTCCTGGGATGGACTCTCTTCCTCGGGCAGATAGTCCGGCAAGTCCATGTTGTGCTCCACCTGTAGAGAGCCATCCTCCGTGAAGGGGATCAAAATCTGAGGAAATAAAAAAATGGCGTGGATGAGGAAACACAAGCAGAACTTTAGTCGTTTGGATAAACGTCAAGTCAAACATTGATGTTTATGAAACCAATTCAAAACTACAGGACTGTTTTACTTTCACTCACGGGAATAGATTAAGTAGACAGTCCAACAGACCATGCGACTAGAACAACCTTTTTCTTTCGGAGAACACCATGTGGACGTGGGATATCTCACGCGTACATGTTCAAGAGTTGGACAAATATAAACAGAGCTGATCATTTCTGGAGCAGTGGGAGACAACAGTAGCAAAGCAGAACTAACCTCTTGTCCATCCTCTCCTTTCACCACCTGCTGGGCTGTCAGAACCTCGGTGGAGGCAATGGCCGACGCAAGCGCCTGGAGGACAAACAAATAGAAGTTATAGAATATAGGAGGTTGTTCACCAGACAGAACAAACACTGGGCTAGCAAACACTGCACTAGCCAAAGCTAGGCTGGCCAATTAACTACCTGAACGACCTCTTTAGCTGCTGTTGTTGTTGGTGATCTGGACATTGTTCCTTATCTGTATTCCTGCTTTTGTTTCTGTGTCATTTTGTGAACCTGGCTGCAAACTACATTTCCCCTAGTGGGACAATGAAATAGACATTTAACGATGTACTAGCAAATGCTAGGGTAGCCAATGATGTGCATTAGGGGATGGGCAGCAGGAGGAGATAATCTGACAGGAAGAGTCTCACCTCCGCCTTGAGGTCGGAGCGGATTCGAATGATGCACCTCTTGACGGCCATCTGAAAGGTGAAACTAATGACCCCGCGGATCTTCAGCAGGGCCGCTTCGCACAGAGTCCTGCGACTCTGGTGACAGCATGAGGAGAGGAACATGCTGATTTGAGAGACACACTCCTATGAAGACAAACACTCCAACTTGTTTTATGTATACATGCTCTGTGGACATGCGTTGTGTGCAGACATTTTGAGCAATGAGTCTATAAAACCTAAAGTTGGCTATTGTGGGCCCACTTACAGTGTCATCCAGCCCGTCTATAAGCAGGACCACCGTCTTGGCCCGTTTGTTGGTGGAGCCCAGAAAGAACTGGGCCTTCCTCCTACCAGATGGGGCTCCTTCAGCCCGTTCAGACTCTGGGCCGCTGGACGCCTGGAGCAGCTCGTACACCTCCGACGCCAGAAGCTTCGTCTCCCCTGGAGTGGTGGTTCTGGGACCCAACACAACATGTGGGATTAGTGCTCATGTTGTGTTTGCAATAGCCAATGTGTTCAGAATCTACCCTGGCAGATCTATCCATCATACATTTGGATGCTCCCATGTGTGATGTCACAAATGGGTAGATTTGGAAGTGGCTTGTAATTCTCTAACCCTTACTTCTGTATGACGTTCTGGAGGCTCAGCATCATGCCCAGCTCCCGCTCCATCTTCTCTCTGTTGGCTCGACATTCTGCCAAGTACCGCAGCGCCTGGTGGTGGCAACGATGGAACAAGCAACAGTGGCTGAAAGTTGCAGCCAATCATAAGAGAGGCCAAAAGTTGCAGCCAATCATAACAAAGGCTAAAAGTTACAGCCAATCATAACAACAGAGGCTGAAGGTTGCAGCCAATCATAACAACAGAGGCTGAAAGTTGCAGCCAATCAGATCAGGAAATTTAGGAACATAGATTCAATTCCGAAATCCTGAATAAAAACCTGTTGGAACTGCAGTCCAAGATCATTTAGCTTCTTACTACGGACAAAGTCAGAGCTTCTGATCTGCTCAGGGTGTTGTTTTTTTTGCAACACAAAGAACCGTCTACGTTTTCTTAGCCATTTGCTATGGAGTCACACGCGGATGGCTGGGGATGAAACTACACTGGTGTATTTAACCGCTTTTTAAACCGATGTCCAATCGGTTATTTCCACTTGTGTCTCCTCGTCGGTTTTAACCAACGATTGCCAAACATGGCCAAACATGTGTTGGTTAAAACCGACGATGCGACACAACAAGTGGATTTAAATGTTTGTTTCGCAACGTAGTGACAGCCATCCGCGGTGGTGGCGTGGCAGAGTGTGACTCCATAGCGAAGAACCCCTGTGCTCTGTATGGGGCTCTGTATGGAACGTTTTCTCACCAGCAGGGCAGAGTACACGACCTGCGGGTTTGGATGGTCCAAGAACAGGATGAGTCCGGGCAAGCAGCCTTGGTCCTGGACGATGGCTCTCCGGTTCATTGGATCGGCGGCCAGATCCCGCAGCTGGTTCACCACCAGCAAGGCCTCGGGGTCCCCACTCATGGCTGACTGCTGCCTCCAAATATCAAACCTGGATACCACAGAAAAACACAACTGGAATACATTCAACACACACACACACACACACACACACACACACACACACAGTATTTCATCTACAAGCCACTGAAGACAAGTCAACGTTCCAGTATACTTGCATCTGTTTGCAATTGCATTTTGTATTCGTTATACGCCATTGGTTTAGTTTTCATTAATTTGATTGGCAGGGAGGACACTGCGCGAATACGTTCAACTGACTTGACGCGCAGCAAACGGCAAGTGGGCAGACTGCGCCCATATGCGTTTTGAACATCAAGTTCCGCTAACGTTTACGCTAATTCTGAGCTATCTATGAAACGGACATGCTAAAGCCGCTGGCAGATGTTAACACTGACAGTGTAGTATTAACATCTGCCATATTAACAGTGTAGTATTAACATCTGCCTGCAACACTGGGCACCTACCTCGAACGTTACAAGAATGCCGACCACAAGGCTAGGGAGGACGGCTAGCCAGCTCGGTTATTCACTGAGCATCACTCCGAGACCAAGGAAGACATTGACAGGACAGTAATAACATAACCGCTTTTCAACGTAAAATGAGGTATTCTGTATCATAATAAACGCATAGACCGCGTATAGACAGATGTACAGCTACATAATGAGAGGATGACACTTTGATTGTTGTTGGCTATGCTTTCTGGTCGAATAGTAAAAATGGTCACCTGTTAAAATGCGCGTCTCTGATTGGACATCTACTCGTCAGCTGACTTCGCCGGCGAATCCTTTGGAATGGGTTTGAAGGGCCGACGCCCTACAACCAGAAAATCATAATATCATGTCAGCTATTTCATTCTGAGGAATTAGCACTCAAATTGTATACCGTGTTTTAAGATACATGAATATGTAACTAGGATAAAGGTCTCTCAGTCTATGTATACGTGTTGTAAAAGTCAAGTAGCCTATACCCTTAGCATTTGCATTGTATTGAAATGGCTTGAATTATTGTGTAGTAAAGTATTGTGACGCAAAAGAGTGTCAATTTATTTTATTATTGAAAATGTAATAACTGGTAAATATAGCAAAATATCAATATTTGGCAAGGTTTTCACAAAATAGTTTGTCATGGAAGTTCCTTCACACAGGTGACTTGCATCAAAAAGTCTTGGCATTTTCAGAAAATACAAATTTCACTTTACTATGAAAAGCACCTGTGTCCTTCTAGAACTTTTGTTTATCAGACATGTTTAAAGAAAAAAAAATCTAAACCAACATGAAAGATGTCAAAAAGCACAAAGGTACACATATAAATGATTTACTAAGACAAAAACATGTTTTGGTCACTTAAGAATTTAGTGCATAGTTTAACTTCCATCCACTCACCCTCCAACTGCCTTTAAAACCAAAAAAGCAATGAAAAGTCAGTTTGTGGCTTGGCTTGTTATAGATGGTCAGAAAGTGTATTTCCCATCTACAGTAATGGCTGGGGCACTTGGTAAGGACCGTAACGGTTGGACCATTTGAAGAATAGTTTAATGGTAGTTTCCACTTGGCAACATAATCATGCTTGCAAAAACGGACTGACCTCAATATTAATACATATTTAGTAAGTCTCCTTCAACAGGACCAACGGTGAAAGCAGCCAGTACAGCAAGTTGTGTTCCACAACTCCACACTGAAGGAAGAGTTTATAGACAACATCTTGATGAACAAACAAAAGTCTCACTTTACTTCTTGGAAACAAAACAAATTATGATGTGGGTTTGTGGGTTAAATACAAACACTTAGAAGCTAAAAACGTAACACTCTTTATGTGACAAATATACTTTTAGATTTAAAACAGAGCCAAGAGTTGGATTTTTCACATGAATGAACATATTACTTTTGTAAATTACCATTATTTGGTAAATATTTGTATTTGTCAACCCCCCAAAACATGATAGATGTGCCGCCGCTGCCGCCACCCCCCACAAAAAAGGAAAACATCAACACAAATAAAAACAAATCTAAACTCAACAGTCATGTCCGTTTTCACAGTGGAACGATCAACAAAAAAACCCTAAAAAAAACACAAAATAAAGAGGAAATCAGCTCTACCTAATGGCTTTTGTCGTCTACCTTAGCAACAGAGGCAACATTTGACACGAGTGGTCATTCATTTCTGACTGAATGTGTGCCAAGTTAAATTAGCACAAAACAAAATGTCCGCCCGCTCTTGGCATCGTGCCAAACGTGGACCACGGGGCTCCGGGTCAATCTTCATGTTCTACGTTTCTTCTTCTTCTTCATTGGCTACATACATTGGGTTTTCAATATGACGTTATAGTACTACATGAAATAAAACTGTTTTGAGCGATTTCCCCACCATTTCTGAACTCTTGAGGATAATGTTGAACTCAATTCTTCAAAGTCTACGAAATGACCCCATAACATCTTGTGAAAGTTCCTGGTAGGGAAAGGAAACATTTTGATACCAGAGCTAAAATCACAACAATAAATAATAAGTCAGCAGAAACCACAAGATAGCAATACATCTATGCATTACTGTGGTACGTAGTAATCCATGTATTACTTTAGTATTAAGTATTACATTGTAATGTAATATTAAGTATTACATTACATTGTCGTAGTACTTTGGTAAGGTAGTAATAGATCTACGTACTACTGTACTCAGGGAATGTGTCCCAATGTAGAAAAGTAATAAAATAAATAAGATTAAATTAAAGAACAAAGTAGTCAGTGGTTAGTTGGTGGCTTTGAAGGGGAAGCAGGATAAAGGCAGATAGAGAGAGAGACAGACAGAATAAGAAGAAAGAATAAAAGTGTAAGAAGAGGACAGAGAGAAACAGAACTGAGGCTTCCACAGGCTTTTCTTTCCTGAGGTAAAAGCTTGGCGAGTGGTCTGGGAAGGTTCCTAGGTCTCTAGGAGGTGGTCTAGGAAGGTTGGTAGGTCTGTAGGGATGAGGTGGTCTAAGAAGGAGGTGGTAGGTCTCTAGGATGTGGTCTAGGGAGGTTCCTAGGAGGTGGTCTAGGGAGGTCTCTAGGAGGTGGTCTTAGGAGGTGGTAGGTCTCTAGGGATGAGGTGGTATAGGAAGGAAGTGGTATGTATCTAGGAGGTGGTCTAGGGAGGTCTATAGGAGGTGGTCTAGAAAGGTCTCTAGGAGGTGGTCTAGGAAGGAGGTGGTAGGTCTCTAGGATGTGGTCTAGGGAGGTCTCTAGGAGGTGGTAGGTCTCTAGGAGGTGGTAGGTCTCTAAGAGGTGGACTCGGGGCGCTGGTCTCGGTCCGTCCAGCGGTTCAGGTTGGTCTGCAGGTGGGCCAGCATGCGATGGGACAGGCTGGTGGAGGAGAAGCGACACCACTCCCTGAACAGAGGCTCCACCACGTGGCGGATGAAACCTGATGGAGGACACCACTGATGCTGAGAGAGAGGAGGTGCACTTATGTGTTGAGCAGGTGTGTGTATAAAGGTCCTGGTAAACAAAACCACGTTTGGCGCTGTTGGCATCAGCTGTTGGACCCGCAGTCAAACAGCGACTTCCACAACATAAGTCACTGTGACTTATGGGCTGCTCGTTTAAATGAGACGCAATCATTATGACTCATTAATGTGGTATTGTTGGTACATGCTGCCAGTGTGTCGTCCCATGATCAGGCTCCATTAAAACCAAATTGCTGGGGCATATGTACAGGAAACTACTAACCTGTACACCCTGCAGCGCCTCAATCGCAAACCTGCCATTTTGTCTGTGCGAACAGCCCAATTTTGTTTCAAGTATACTGGTGTATTTATGTATAGAATGTGTGTGTTTAGGAGGTGTGTGTGTGTGCGTACCAGTCTGAATGTGAGTCGTACTGTCAGAGAGTCGATCACAGAGGGGGCTGACTGCTATCCCATGCTTCTTTTCCACGTCGCCTAGGCAACCATTCACAGATACTGCCTTAGACACAACACACACTTCTACAAAACATACACAACACACACACACCCACTACAAAACACACACACTAATAACAACACAGTCATACACAACACGTCCATTCAGGGTCCAAAATAAAAAATTTTACCTGCCAAATGGGCAAATCTATCAGCCATTGGCTGGTGGCAGGTGTTCACTTTGGACCCTGCATCCATTACAAACACACACACAGGCAAATACACACTCTAATACAAAACACACACAAAGACACATTCTACATCCACACCCACAATGTCCTACGCACACACACACACACACACACACACACACACACAAATACATGTCCTATATACACACACAAATACATGTCCTATATACACACACACACAAATACATGTCCTATACACACACACACATATACATGTCCTATACACACACATATATCCTATACACACACATAAATACATGTCCTCCACACACACACACCTTGGTGGAAGAACTCTGCGGTGACTCTGAAGCTCCACTGAGAGCTGAGTCTCCAGACTCGACACGGGTTACAGATGTCTGCACACTTCATGGTCATCTGACACACACACACACACACACACACACACAGTGTTTTTCAATACATGTCATTAAGGAGCAGGTAAGGGTTATGTTGCTCAGGGATGTCCACACACACACACACACACACACACACACACACACACAGTGTGGGAGGGGGGGGGGGGGGAGAGAGTCAGAGACAGAATGTGAGAGCGAGAGCAAGAGCGAGAGAGAGAGAGCAAGAGCGAGATCGAGAGAGAGCGTTACCTGCAGGACCAGGTGACGGTGGCTGGGGTCAGCCATGCTCAGGTCTCCCCGGTCCAGGTGCTCCCTGAAGCGTGCCAGGTAGCGGTTCTGCTGGCTGATGTCCGTGGCCAGGATCAGAGAGCCCAGTCGCTCCTCCAAGTTGAGCCTGCATCCACAAGGGCATCAGAACTACAAATCCACCCTGTAAAACTACAAAATCCATCTAGCGGAACTATAAAACCAACCCACCGGAACTACAAAGTCAACCCACCGGAACTACAAAATCCATCTAGCAGAACTACAAAATCAAGAACACACTAGAACTGTACTGTGCATCTAGTCAAACTACAAATTCTACCCACATCTAGAACTCTAAAACGTAACCACTAGAACTACAACATCCATCTAGCAGGACGACAACATAAATTAAGCAGGAACAAATCTACAGAAATCTACCTGATTGGGCTACAATAACAGTCTGGAAGAACTACAATACCCATATGGGGTGAGGGTGGGACTGACCGGTCGGTGGTGGGCAGGTGGTCCAGGAGTGCAGATTCCCTCAGCAGACTCACAGCACACCTCCAGTGGTGGCTCTCCAGAACAGAGGAGTTCTGACACAAACAGCCCAAACATGTCCTCGTCACACAATTACATGCGTGCGTGTGTCTCAGTGTGCGTATCTCAGTGCGCGTATCTCTGTATGTGTCTGTGTGTGCGTGTGTGTATGCAAGTTTCCCACCTTGTACAGTGCAGCCAGGTGATGGCCAGTTCGGACCAGGAAGCCCTGGTTCACCCCAGGGTGGTCCAGGTCGTGGGTGACAGCCGCAACCAAAGCCAGCAGCATATCACAGGAGCTCAGCGTTTTAGCCAGCTGCAGAACAAGGATACACAGTACATTACACATCATATTAACTTGACTCTTATAGCACTTGATGCTCATACGATGCTAAAAGGCTATTAAGTAAGTTCCGGTAAATGGGTCGCGGCATGACAACGCATACTGTGTGCGTTGGTTGGGTCCCACAAACATATCAAAATCTGGGTCCCCAGATGATAAAGTTTAAGGCCCCCCTGCACTAAAGTGTCAGACTGAAACTTTTCGAACAGTCCACATGGTCCACTTTTGTCATAATAGGTACTGTACCACATTCTCAGTAACCCATTAGGACCCTGTGCCGAAGGCGGGTCCAGGGTGGTCTCACCTGGGGCTCCCTCAGATAGCAGTACATGGCCTGAGTGACGTCGGCCGCGTGGAGAGAGTTGTGGTAGGGGTTCTGCTGGTGGTAGTCTGCCTGCACCATGGCTACAACACAACAACACACATCAACAAGGTGTACATGCCAGTTAAAGTACAGTGCAGTGTTAGAGAGGAAGTCCTCAACCAGTGGCGTGTACCAGACTTGTATAGTACTGGTGGTGGTGTTTTTCACACACGTTACGGTAGGCTGAACAAGTTTACACAGTAGCCTGTTCTAAAATAGCATACAGTTGTATTTGGCATGACAAGCTAGGAAACTAAATGACTAACAGCAGACAATGAAACAGTAAGCCATTTATTTAGGCTACTCTGATAAGACACACAGCAAAAACAAGGTGGCCACTCGAGGGATGTCACAGATCCATAGCTGTTCCTCCCACCATCCTCTGCAACATCAGAGTTTATTCCCAGAATAAACTCACATCTTAAAGATGTGAATAGAAGAAAAACTAAATTCTAGAGACACACACAGCTTCTACACCAGCCCTGTGGTTCTGTGGACGCAGAGCCAGCACTAAGACAGGGAGGGGACGTGGTGTACCTAGGAAACGATGCAGTTTGATGGGGTCCAGCCGGAAGAGCCGGGTCAGTCCCAACTGGAGGAAGAGGTGAAAGGTCAACGTCACCAGGCTGTTTCCTGTAAAAAAGCAGCTCATTAGCAAAGGGTACTACCATGGGCAGTACTATTACCAGAGGACTACAACGAGAAGGATTACATAAAAAGAAATACTCAACACTTGAAATATGACTCACAGTAATATATATATCACAGTTGAAGCCTCTGACATAAATTAAGGAAAACTCTTAATCTACTCCTCTTGTTAATTTCATAACTGTTTTTTGTAGGCTGATGCATTTACAGAAAGCAACCAGCAGGTAGAGCCAACAGACAGACAAAAAACTAAATGGTGACACTCACCATTTGTAAATCTGTCAAACAGGAAGATGTCGAAGTCCCAGCTGTCCACCTTGTTAAGCATGCA
>OMNO01065895.1:9011-27538 GCA_900303215.1 Trachyrincus scabrus
TCAAGTTTGAGGTGATCCCCGGAAAGAACCAGAAGAGCGAGTATGTGATGACCTGTGGGAAGCACACCGTCCGCGGCTGGTGTGAGTACACACACACTCTGTTCGTAATTACATTTATATTAGTTTAGTTTTTAATTAGGGTTTTTTAGCTGCTCGTCAGGGAAAGCCAGCTAATTTTAAGACTCACTTTGGGCTCTGGCTGCTCATCGAGTATCCACCGGTGTAAATTGTATCTGCAACGCGTGAAAGCGCGTCGATGCTTAACCTCTGTTGTGTACCCTTCCTGCAGGTAAGAACAAGCGTGTGGGCAAGCAGCTGGCGTCCCAGAAGATCCTCCAGATGCTGCACCCCCATGTGAAGAATTGGGGCTCGCTGCTACGCATGTACGGCCGGGAGAGCAACAAGATGGTGAAGAAGGTCTGTACAGACGCGCCCCCCGTGTCCTGGTGCTCGGGTTGAACTGACGAGCAGGACTGTGAAATGTGACAGCTTTCCTTTTGGACAATTGCTGTTGAAATGCCACGATGCGCTCCTTTTTAGCTCCCTTTAGTTTTAACTAAGCAATAGATGTTCTGTTTTTCTTACTTCATGTTGATGGTGATTTACATGAAAACAATATCGACACATAAACGAACATGATATGATTGTAGTTATTTTCAGGTATAGAATGAGCTGTTTTTTGACGTGCGTGTGTCTCCCTGCCATTGAAACCCCCCAAGTAACACCCTTGACAGAAGAGAGGAGATTGGATAAATCCTCCTTGATTGAGCCTATCCTGTTTTGCTCTGCGGTCTGAAGTCACACGTTTAATCATTAAGGCCTCATCACTTTCAGGAGAATTCTGACAAGAGTGTGATTGAGCTCCAGCAGTACGCCAGAAAGAACAAGCCAAACCTTCACATCCTGAACAAACTGCAAGAAGAAATGACCAAACTGGCCAAGGAGAGGGTAGGAAACCACACAGTCTCTGTCTGTCTGTTTGTCCTTCGATTTTCTCGACAACCGTTCATCTGCTCGACTTCACACTTTGTGTTGTGTGGGTGTATTGCTCATGGCCCAAGGAAGTGCAGTGTCGAGTGTGGAGTTGTTTGGACCGCTGTGTCAGAGCAGTTGTGGAAGTTGTTTGGTAGTGTAGTGTCGAGTGTGAATAGAAAATAGAGTGTGCTAGTGTGTAATAGAAAACTAGACCGCGAAAACACGTTTAGACAGTCGACATGTTTCATATTAATCTTTGAATAAACAAGCGACAACGCTGCAAGCAGCCCAACGGGCATGCGACGGGCACCCGTTCCGAATGGGCACACGCTCCGACCGGCCGCGCCCCCCAACGGGCACATGCCCTAGTATATATCAATTTCAGAAGAGCTGTGTGACTCATTGTCATAATTAAATGACCTCTAGACAATGAGTTCTTTTTCAATTTGATCACCCACTTATTCTCTAAGGAGGTATACACTTATTGAACTTGGCATCATATTTCTAGAGATATCGCTTTCAAACCGTAATGTTTAAAAAAAAATGATAATAATAAAAGTGGTCATCTTTTCAGGAGGAGACCAGGAAGAAGCCCAAGATGACCGTCATGGAGTCCGCCCAGCCCGGCAGTGAGCCCCTCTGCACCGTGGACGTCTGAGTCAAGCACGCACTGAATCCCAGACACTGTAACACACACACACCATCGTAAGGCCACGCCACTGAGATACAATGGCAATACCACGCCACTGAGATACAATGACAATACCACAACACTCTTGAGTAGCCGCTCCGCTTGTATCCATCTACCATGTTTGTCAGTTGTGGGGTTGTTGTGAAGGCTCAGTGCACTTCCAGGTCATAGAGCAGGTGTCATCTACCTCTCTATGCACGTCACCAACAGCACTTGACAAAATGTTGTCAACACAACGATGTTGTGACCGCCCCTCAATGACACAATTTGTTTATTTTCCTATTGGGTTGTTTATTCTCCAGAGCTTTTGAAAGGGATTTAAACATTTCACACTTGTATACTTCTACCATGTGTTTTTTAATAGGAAAAAAGTAAATGAAGTGTTTTATGGTTGGTGTTTGATATTTTAGGCGACTGCGGATGTGTTGTTTTCTTTTGTTTGTTTGTTGCTCCTCTGAACGGGCAGGTAATAATGGTTTGCACCGTGAGACATCGTTTTGTGACGTGACCTCTATTCAGCAGAAACTATGTTTATGCACTCTTGGCCTTTTCTTGTGGCGTCTAATCATGCTGTTACAACAAGTACCGCATTCGGACAGGATGGGAGTATTTAGTTTTTCTTTGTGTTCACGAGACTTGTTGCCTTCTGGAAACATATCAGCGGAGAGCAGGCTAGCGGCTTGCTCTTTACACTAGCAGTGCAGAAACCGAAGCACAGGGCCAAAAAGTACTGTAAGGGGCGATGCACAAGGTGTTAGTTTATCGTTTTGTTTTTTCTTTAGGTGTAACTAGATTTTAACATGCTTAGCTTTTTATGGCAAACTGGCAATGCCGTGTATTTTAACCATTTAGCTCGATGTGGTTCAGTTCCTTCTCATTGTCTGTTTCCCTATTGAATTAAGTGAGCTTCACGTTGCCTTAGTTGACTCATTTCATGAAGGGTTCCGAATGTGTACGTTGGACCTAAAACCTAAAAATAAAGCATTTATTTAGCCAATTCAGTATTTTTATTGGTGATTCCTATATTACAAGACAGAATATAAATGCCTACAGCATGCGCATATTTTTGATAGTCGATGGATTGTGCACCATGCTTGCATCGATCTGCCATCGCCATGTTGTGACTGTTGGTCGCGTATCCTAGTCCGGACATTTTCACGATTTTTCTAAACAATTAGTTACCTCATACAGAAATTAGTTGAACAACCGCAAAACAAACTATACATACCAAAGCCTACACAGTCTTATGCTCTTACAGAAATACTTAATGTTGCAAACTACAAAGAGTATATTACCAGTGGGTAATACCTGCTGGAATACACTAGAAAACTGCTGTGCATTTGTGTTGGAAGTATTTGGCCTGTGCATTTTTTTCCCCCCTTGAATGTTCATTGCATAGGTGGACATTTTGTAAACACACGGCTGTGCTGGTAGGAGTAACTGCTTGGAATGTGTGTGTGCTTTCCTCCCTCCCTGCGTTCCGTCTTGCCAAGTGTGTGTCAGTGGAAAGAAAATGTTTTTACACTTGTTGCGATGGAGTTGTATCTCCGGATTGTCTGCTTGAGATGTCGCTGCCTAGAAAATGAAGTAATGATTACAACTTGAGCTCTATGACTATAGTGGTATTCGATATGCAAATAAATTGTCTTGACTAACTTGTGTTTCTGTCCATTTTCTTAGTCAAAACACATTTTACACTGGGAAACCAAAGCAGATTGCAGCTTTAATAGAAAAAGAAACATTTACAATGTGTGTTCATTTCTTCCCCAAAACAAAAACTAATTTGACAAATTAAGAAGGTATGGGTCCTGCGAGTATCTATTGCTTGATTGTAGTATGTTGTATGGAAAGCAGTACTGACGCCATTCACTAATGCTATTGTGCCTTGACAACGGTCTCTTCCTGCTCGCCTCCGGCATTCTGGGAGCTGTAGTCCACCCTCTCCAGCAGCAGAACCATCTCCATGTGGACGGTCTGAGGGAAGAGATCCATGGCCATGCAGCGTGTGGGCCGGAACGGCGCTCCGTGCACTCTGTTGGATGGCGCTCTGCACAAACTGGAGAAGCGGCGGTTAAAATGGCTGCAATATACAATTCTCGCCAAAAAAAAGTGTCCAGATTGTGTGTGAAAGTGGACAAACTCACTCAATGAAGTTGGCCATGGCGGCCTTGGCATTACACGCCACATACACCAGCCTCTTGAGGTGTTCGGCTCTCCGGATGGCCAGCACAACTTTAGAGTCTGGTTTCCACGGTCAGAAAAAAAACACAAAAGCAAAGTTACTAATCTTTCTTGACCCAATAGGCAATGATTTCTACCCTTCAAAAAAAAGCAGAACTTTTACATTTCACATTAAACTAACATCTCCATTGTTCAGACGGTCATTATGTGAACATGGTGGTGCAAGCGTCTGTTAAAGTGAGTGCAACATACGTAAGCCTGCTCTGGGCGGGTCCACGATGGCGGTGACGTTGGGTGACACCAGAGCGTTGAGGATTTTGGGGAACACGTCCTCTGCCTTTCCACAGTGGAACTCCACGTTGGTCAGCCCTGAGACGCACACAAATCCATCATCCGCTATTCAAAGAACAATCCTGTTATATCAACAGTTGAGATATATATTCAAGTATGTATTTTGCTGCGTCGATATTCATGAAAATCAACAGCTCTGGACCTGTTTATATGACAAGCTAATAAGCTTATTACTAATTATGTGAATGTGCCAATAGAAAACCTAAAGAGAACGTTGGTTAACCTTGTGGTTATTAGGTATAGTGATGTCTTGTACCACAAATAAACAGAGTAACGGTGCGGTCAGCAAGTCTCTACGGTCGAAGCAATGTCTGCAAGCCAGCGTCTGTACCGTTGAGCTTAGCGTTGTGTTTAGCATCCTCCACGGCCTCTCGACACAGCTCTATACCGATCACCTTCCTGACCCTCTGGAAACATTAAAGTACATTATAAGTACGTTATACAATTCAAATTGTTTTGTGTTGAATATTGTTAAAGGGTACCTTCGCCAGGGATATGCCGATGGTCCCTGTGCCGCAGCAGACGTCCAGCACCGTGCTGTTCTGGTCCAACTGAGCCCACTCCCCCACTGTAGAATAGAGGACCTCTGCCGCACTTGTATTGACCTGGCGCACGCACGCACGTGCACACGCACACACAGACACACAGACAGACAGACAGACAGACAGTTTATACGTCGATTTATACAAAAGAATGTGTTACTATTGAGCAGGTAGGGGTTAGGGCATCCTGCTCAAGGACTGATCATTGGGGTTTGAACCCAGAACATTTCAGCTGGGAGTCCAGCACTCTAACCACTAGACTATCCTGCTCCAAACTGTACAATTTGATGGTATACATGTACATGACAGTTGGTTGGTTTTAGAGCTACCTGGAAGAAGGAATGAGGAGATATCCTGAACTTCAGCCCCAGGAGTTCCTCCTGGATGTGACCCTCTCCGGCCACCAGCTCGCAGGGCATGTCCTCTGGTTTGGGGGAGGTCCTTAACAAACAAGGCTGGATGATAAGAACTCAATGGCCCGACTGTGATTTGACCTTTACATATGAATAAGCCAATCTTTAATAAAGTAAATACGGTGATTATACAAGTCATGTAAATGGTGTAGTGTTATTTTAAGGAGAGCGTGAATGTGTGATGAAAAATGTGTGAGTGAAGCCTTAATCCTATTATGGGAAATCTGATTTACACAGCTTAGGTGTTCCGTTTAATTATTAATAAGTTGAATTATTCTCTGTGTGCACTTAGTTGAGACTGATGAAGAAAAGGATACTAAACGTTAAAATAGTACAAAACACAAGACCTGGCCATGTCCTAACAAGTCATTTGTGGCAGGTAAATAAATAATCTCAAAATGAATAATTTGGGTACAGTGTGTCTTTCTGACCTTTGACCTTCTCTGACAAAGTAAAGGGAGGTCACCCCGCTGTCTGCCCCCTCTCCTTCTGTGAAGAACTTCTTCAATGTGTTCTTCAGGGAGTCCAGCTCCTCCTCCTCAAGTTTCTGCAGAAATCCACAAAGAGGACAGAAGACGAAATGAAACAGCTGCCAGTATGATTCAAGATTCAAGATGTTTATTCGTCACATACATACGGGGTGTGCAGTGAAATGAAAAGGTGTGGATCAAGCATCAAGCTAATGGATCAAGCAAATGGCGTACAGTAGACTTTAAAAAGGTAAAGCATTACACTTACTTACTTGGAAGCAGAATACATTTTCATCATTTGAACACGTTTAAACAATGGCACTGGCTTAACAGTTTTTGTCCATCAAATGTCCAAGCATCTCATTTTAAAATTCATCGTTTTGCATTCGGTTTCTAAACCAACGTGTAAATCGCCCGCTGTGTGAGCACCTGTGGGTTGAAGAAGATCATGGCCATGGCCTGCTTGGTCCTGGTGGTCCGTACAGTCAGCTGCTTCCAGTGGCCTTCGTACGTCTCAGGACTGTACACAGAGTACGCTGTTGTCCTGTGCGCGCAAAATAAACACACCGCAACGACTGTTCGTACTCAAAATGTAAAAGGATTTGCATTCGAGTGTGAACAGAACAGAGCTGTATGTCTTGTGAGAGCATTATTATTATTATTATTATTATAATTTAGATCTATTCTACTTCAGACACTAAAGCCACTTAAGTCACTTGTCTTTTCTACTCGTATATATATATAACTATCTTTTTTTCCATAGATTTTTGCATATTCTTTTATCTCGTGTTAATGATATCACTGTACTGTACTGTACTTCTGCTGGGACAACCACGTCTCCCATCTGGGATTAATACATGAATACATCTTATCTTATCGACAACAACATTGTGGGTAAACCGTGGCCACCTGATGAACTTCTGGAAGGCGGCGACCACTCTCTTGGCCTCGGCGGAGACGTGGGTGGTCTCAGCAGGCCCCACCACAGCGCAGGAGCCCCCCTTGTATTTCCCCAGGCGGAACCCGATAGTCTTATCCTCGCCGTCCGCGCCCATCGAGATCAGGAACTCGCACTTGTTTCTGTATCCCGTCTGCGAGCGCACAAGAAGGCAGAAGACGCCTTCAGATGGGATTTATGTGGGGCTTGAGGTGAAGAAGAGGTTCATGACGAAAATAATGGTGGTGTAGTAGTAGTAGTAATAGTGATGCCTGCTCCTAGCAATTATATATTATAATCATAATTCATGTTGAGCATCGAGACGCCCACAGGTAGACAGCGGACACTGGGATTTGAGCCCAGAACTTTTAGTCTGAGAGTGAAACACCCTGACTAACACTAACACTACTGGACTATCCCACACTTCAATGACAAATATTATAATAAACATGATGTCTGAATGACTTGGTGCTCGGGTAGTGAACGCACCTGTGAAGGAGATGGTTGAATGTCTTCCAGTGGGCAACACATCTTGTTATATTTTCCTTTCTGTGCAAAAAGCCAGGGCGCCATGGCTTTGTTGGTGCTGCCAATTTCTCTGAAAAAGAACAGCAGAGCATTACCTACATGACGTCTAGCGCCACAACGCTAGACACTTTGACACATGCAGTTTATCGCATATGATCGGCTTTGTACCACAATATGAATATTCTAGTTAAGCTCCGAACTGTCCAATGCTATGAGTTATGGTTAGGTTACTATTACTACGATTTAGCAATTTGACACTTGGCACTTTTTGTTTTTCTTATTACAGAAACCAAAACAAAGAGCAGGTATCGATTCAACATCTTGCTCAAGGATGCCAACAGTTAGGCTGCAATCATTGGGACTCAAACCCAGAACTTTTAAAGCTGGGAGTCGTACACACTAGCTACTACGCTATCCTGCCCCCCCCCGTAGCTCTAGTCTCTCCATTTTTAAGCTATCACTCAACAGCTCTTACTTGGCCAGCCTCTGCAGAACGCCCTCCATCTCTTGCTGTTTGCGCTGTAGCTGCTCCTCGTAGGGCACCTTCCACAAAGGAGTCACCACGTTGGCTATCTGGACACTGAAGGGCTCGCTGGCCTCCTCCGCCTCCTGCCTCTTGGCGGCCGGTCCACCTCTGGAGCTTTGTCCGCCCTCCTCTTCATCTCCCTCCTCCTGCTGCTTCCTCTTCCTCTGGATGGGGTCGGCCTTGGGCTTGGCCAGCCGGACGCTGAGCACCTGGCCCTTCCATTGCATGCCGTGCACCATCTTCATGGCCTTGTCGCGCTCCTCCTGGTTCTTGAAGTTGACGAAGGCAAACGTCTGCCTGCCGAACAGCTTGATCTTGTGCGGGTTGAGGCCGTGCTTGGACAGGAACTTCTTGAGGTCGTTGAAGCCCACGAACTTGGGCAGGTTCTGGATCTCCACCTTGTAGATCTCGGAGGTGAAGAGTTCGTCTTTGATGTAGCGGTATAAGTCGGGGTCTGAGCCAGACTTGCCCGCCTCTGCTGGTTTGGTCTCTGGGTTTTCATTGCTAGCCGTGGTGTCTTCTGTAGGGTCATCAGATTGTTCCATGACTGTGGGTGCTGCTGGTGGTGGCTCAACCATGGGGGTGCTACCAACATCTGCCATTTGGATCTGGACAGGGTAGAATAGCCAGTTAGCCTCAATAAAGACACACCCCTGATGTTCAAGCTTATAACTATGTTTTAGATATAGGGGTGGCATGTCAATAACATTGCACTGTATTTTCCGACGTTGTCTGTATTGCTATACGCCAGTACACAACGAATGTACCACTTACATATCTCGGTTATAACATCACGGAGTCATAACGGAGTGACAGAATGAATGAGATCGTGTTAACTAACGTGACAACGTTGGAAAGTTGGCATGCCATGATTCCCATCCCTATATCTAAAACATAGAAACAAGAGTCAAAATCTTCGAAAAGAAAACAGGGACACTTTGAACCGACTAATTTGTTTCGGCGATCTAACCTTACAGTAAGCACAATTTACTACAAGACAACAAGTTCTGAGTAAAGTACGTAACATGTCGAGTTTAGAAGAATGAATCAAATGATCTCAACAGCCAGGTTGCATGTGAGAATGCATGCAAACCTTCTGCAGACGTGGATGGATGTATAAACTCACGTTGCCTACCTTCTTTAATAGCAACAACAGGGCGCTGCCATGTTACTTTAGCCACGTGCAGCGGTGAACTCTGACCTCCACGTTAACCACTCCCCTTTCCTGTCGTTGTCGTAAAATAGACGAATAAATAAAGAGATAATGTTGTATAATCTATACATAATCCATACTAATAGTTCTAAAATAAACGATCGTGGCGGCGACTATATTGCAACAGTTGTTAAAAACATAGAAACAACCCTAAACAAACTCAAAACACAGACAGGAAATAACAAACAGGAAACCAATCATTAATATTATGTACTTTTAAAAAGTGTTGCTTCTATAATAACATGTTTGCATAATGTTTTACATAATGTTGTACCACACATTGTTTTCAAATATTCCCATAAATTAGCAATATAAAAACTTTACATATAAGTTTGATGACGATTACTTACATTAGAATCCATAAACACAGCAGGAAATACAGATTATTTATACAATTTATATTGGGTTTAATATCGTACGTGTACTATAATATGTATATTTTGTTTAATAGAAACTGTTATTGACTAAACTGATCTCGTGCCGGAATGTGGGCGCGGGCAAGCGTAGGAAATTCGGCGCGCGAAACCTGCAGCAGGAAGGAATTCAGGAGTCGACGGCGTCGTAAGGACTGGGTCTAATCAAACAACATCTATAATCTACAAACATCTACATTAATATGGCAGATCCTAAGGTAAGTTTGTGTCGCCTAGATAGTGTTAAGTGTCATGCCAATAATAACGTTAGCATTTTTCACGGGCAAACGTGTGTTTTGTGTCATTCGTCAAAGTTTTGAGAGGGAAGCTACAAACAAAAAATGCCGGCAACGATTTGCCGTGTCGTAATTAACAACAGAAAGACAAAAATGTGAAAGGTTTTCAAGCAGCACGTCGCGTTTCAAAGTTGTGTGTGTTATTGTTACGTGTATTAATGCGGATTATTGAGAAGTTTGCCGCCTAGTTTAGAGTTGGCAGCTGATGAGTTAACAGAGTAGACGGCATGCTTGCAATAGCCATTCAGAGTTATCATCTGCCTTTAAACGTTGGTACGCGCAACATTCGCAAAATTACCGACTGGGTTGATTCTATAAACGGAATACTATAAGAATTAAACCGAAGTAATACACAAGTAAAGCATGCCAGGTTCTTCGCCTTTGTCTCCTCACACTGTTAGTAGCTGCTACATGGATGGCTAACGCTAGCTTAACTGGCTAACTCTGCTCAAATGGATTCCGTCATGTTGAGCCAAGAATGGAGAGAGATGTGCAATCAACCTAAATGGCATATCAGTATAGCTTAAGTCAGTTGACAAATATGGGCTAATACATGGTTGTCATGGGCAGCCTCGTTAAGTTCAATTGAATGGCAACCCTTGCTACAAGCTAGCTAAGGCTAGCTGGGCCTAATGGCATTTAGCTAGGCTGCCTGCCTTTTACTTTGGACTAATAACCAACTTTTTACTCAGCCTGTACACTGATCAAGATTGTGTTTGGCTTGAATACGTAATTGTATGTAGCTAACTAGGGACACATTTACATCTACACATTGCTCCGGCGGATTCATAAGTATTTGGGTAACTAAAAGTCCACCCCTTTCTCTTCGGTTATCCAAAAGGATTGTAACACAACTTCTCTACGTTCACTGAAGTGCAATTGTTAACGGATTTCACCAAACTGATCTCACCAGGGACATACAAAGACAAATCACCAAAGCCAGTACAAGGCGTTGCTACTTTATTTGAATATACCAGGCTATCCAACTAGAATGCAATGAAAGTGTATTTTTGTTGTGCACTTCTGATTGATCTCAAAATCCTGCCTCACATCAAAGTTGCTTGGCTCAGCAGCAAAGTACAAAAGGTTCCCACAACAAAAGCTAAAACTCACAAGCATGAGCTCTTAAATCCCTCGATTTGCACATGCGTGTAGACGACAAACCCACTATTTAGACCAAAGTTCCCAGTCTTCTATTTAAACGACCACACTGTGATGACCATCTTTCCAGGACACACAAGAAGAACATGACCCAGACACTGCAGAAGACTCCAACCACGACCCCCAGTTTGAGCCCATCGTCTCCCTCCCTGAGCAGGAGGTGAAGACACTAGAGGAGGATGAGGAGGAGCTTTTCAAAATGTAAGCATCCCCAAAGGATCCTTTACACGCCATATATGCACCATACATATTCCTTAATGGTGAGGCCAGTGCAATAGTTAAACAATTGGATATTCTTTGTTACAAATCATTTAGATTTAGTAGGTATACTGGCCAAAACTGTGGCATCGGTGGCTAGAGTCTATGCATAGCTCCGATATATTCGATACAATATTGCTTTTTTATCTCACTTTCTTATATAATGAAATCAAGCTGCTTTTCAGCCGAAAGAGAGATACTACAGTAGTATTTATGTTGTAAAAGTTCAGTCAATTCAAAACTGACTTGGATGTTGGATTTTTAGAAACTTGATAATGACAGAATGTTATGACATATCATGTCACATATGTGTCTATTTATTCAAAGTTAGCATATGGGCGAACCTAATATTCAGCTTTTTAATGCAAGAAAAACAAAGATGAGGTCAGTAGATGATGGACGCTCAGTGGAATGAACCGTTGCAGTGACTCTTGCCCGTGTCCTATTCTCTGTCCAGGCGTGCCAAGCTCTACCGCTTCTCCTCTGAGAACGACCCACCAGAGTGGAAGGAGAGGGGCACCGGGGACGTGAAGCTGCTGAAACACAAAGAGAAGGGCACCATCCGCTTGCTCATGAGAAGAGACCGGACCTTGAAGATCTGCGCAAATCACCAGAGTGAGTAATTCCATTGGTCAATAATAAGCCACGGTGGTCGCTGATGCTTCCTATTTGTTTTGTCTGCAACTTAAAGGGCCCCTATTTTACCACCAGATGTGAGTGTGATTTAGCCATTACAAGCCATTTCAAAATGGTCATGCGACTAAAATTGTCATTGACATAGTGACATCACACAGTGGGAGTGTCCACCTAGCTGTATGATGACTAGATCAGTCTACCAGCCTACCCAGTAGACTGTACCAACTGGTAGACTGATCTAGTCATCATACATCTGGGTGACTGATGGCTCCCTGCTTTAGATCGCTTTATTGTGGAGTGCTTATTGCAGACTTAAGTACATTAGCATACACAAACAAACATGAATCACAACAGGCAGGGATTATACACACACCCACCCCCGCTGGTGAAAATTATTTTGTATTTTTGCTGTTCTGCTAAATTGAATGGTGCCGCATTTGTTGTATACGCTGAAACACACCATTCATGTATTTTTTTCATTGTAATCAGTCGAACACTTCTACATTCTCTTTATTGATGGGGGTTTTGTCATGATCGGATGTGAATACCGTGCGTAATCAGACAGAACAGAGCTCTCCGTCTCCACAGGGACCTGCCGCTGTTTGATTGCATAGATATATTATATTAATTACGGTATATTATAGTAGCCTATGTTTTCTGTCAAATTAAACGCAGATGCTGACATGAATATGACGGTCGTCATATTGTGAAAAGTGATCGTAATAGTTAGACGAAGTGACATGGTGACTTGTCAAGGCACTTGACTACACTTTCAAAGCCAATTTCCTGAACCTGTTTGATGGCTGAATGATACTCAGAGTGGATACAACTTGCTGTAGCATGCTCACCTCAACATTAACCAGACTCCTCTCCTTTGGATCTCAGTTACCACCATGATGGAGCTGAAGCCCAACGCTGGAAGCGACAGGGCCTGGGTATGGAACACACTAGCAGACTTTGCAGACGAAAGCCCAAAGCCTGAACTGTTGGCGATACGTTTCCTCAATGCAGAAAGTGAGTATTGTTGCATTCTGGTCTCTTTTAATATAATAATTTATATCTTGTTATAAACATTATAAACATATAACATTTTTATATAATAATAAAGTGCTAGTGTTCGCCTATAAGGAAATGTCACAGAACGATTCATGGTCAAAATAAAACCTTTCCATGTTTTCTTTGACTAATTGGGAGCTAATGCTAGCTAGTTTAATATATAGCCACCTCGCTAGTTTTAACTTGCTAAATATTGGAGTAAATGTTGTCTAACAGTTACTTTTCAGACCAACGCTGAACATGCAGACTCACTCTGTTCTTGGCTGTCTCTCCAGTCTAGAACTTTTTCTGTCTGCTACATTAATGGTCAGAGTATGTCAACTCCTGGCTTTTTTCTGAAAAGCTGGTGCTGATATGTTCTGCAATACAAAATCACACACCAAGTACAGAGACAGTAACACCCTCCCTGTAACGGCCGCGAGCGTCTGCTGCAGTCTGCATTGCGCCAAAAAAAAAATGACATGCCTGTTCAGATCAGCTGTGTAACTCAAGTCTCCCCACACTGGCCGCGAGTGTTTGAGTTTTGCTGGTCTTGGCGTTGCTGCTCGTCCTACTTCCTGTTAGAAGTGGTTGTATTGCGCTGCTGCCAGTTTACTTAACTAAAGTACTGGAATGAGAGAAGTTGTCTGTCATCATTAATATATTGAGAACACCACAACCAGTAATCAAATATATGTACAAAAATAAAATCTTATACAATAGTTAACGTACAGACTCATGTATGTTTAAACTTGTCACGGAGCACCTGTAAACAGTGCTAGGTGTGGGTGAAGGAGGGTGTAAGAGGCATATGACATGGTCAATTGAGTCTTTTTATTTTCTTCTGAATATTCACTCTAGCTCTAGTTGCTTGTTTTATTTCATGTTTACCTTTGGGTGGTTTGATTAGTCTGCATCACTCTTGATGGGTCTCTCATCTAAGTGTGGCGTGGTGTTGTGTGTACAACTGTTCTGCTGAAGGGAAACGGTGGTATAAGCTCCACTGTGTGCCATTCCACTGCAGCCCTCACTTTGGTTAAACAATATTTCAACTGTCTAAAAATACCCATGGGTGGATGGGCTTTATCTCCCAAACCAATTTGTTCTGGAGACCAAAGGGAGGATATTATTGAACAAAAGCACTGGCTGCAGAATGTTGCATAGCGCAGATTTAACTTGATGATTAACTTGAGTAAATGTCAAATAACGCTGTTTCTTTTCACAGATGCGCAGAAATTTAAGGTGAAGTTTGACGAGTGCAAGGAGGAGGTCAGAAAATCTCAAGAGGATTCAGGTATGTTAAAATATGAGGTGGTAGGACTTTAGCCAAGTAAACATGGCTTTGTGGTCCAATTATATCCTAATGGATTCAGCTAGAGGCCTCTTTTCAGATATCAGTTTAGTTATAGTGAGAGGCGTCCCGCCACCATATATGTAATGTTATACTTAAAGTGCTGTCAACGCTGAACATGCAGACTCACTCTGTTCTTGGCTGTCTCTCCAGTCTAGAACTTTTTCTGTCTGCTACATTAATGGTCAGAGTATGTCAACTACTGGCTTTTTCTGAAAAGCTGGTGCTGATATGTTCTGCAACACACATGTTTGAAGTCATGCCCTACCGTGGTCTGCGTAGGCTGGTCAGTCCACTACTCTTAACAACAATGCAGTTTCTAAAGAAGGCATTCAGTGATGGCATAACTTCATAGAGGATATTCGACAGCATAGCGTAGTGGCTGGCAAGCGTGTCCACAGCCTGCCCGTCGCCATCCTCGAGCTGCCCAGTGCTACCGTAGGCTTAAACTATCATGTCTCCAAAATTCAGCATCGTGAACCTTTGTGACCTTTCTCTACCACAGACGACGATGACACCACAAACAAAGTGGCAGAGAAACTGGAGGAGCTCTCTGTAAAGGAAGACAAGAAGGTGGAGGAGAAGGACAAAGTAGAGGAGAAGAAAGAAGATGCAAAGGAGGTGAAGGCGGAGGAGCAGAAATGAGAAGAAATACGAACTTGCTTTGCTGATCCTATTTTTCAGTTTCCCCCCCCCACCCCCTTTTTTCTACAATAGACTGCAAAGGAACTGAATTTGGACACTTGCATTTTTGAATTATTTTTAAGTGTTTTTTTCCCCCTTCTCGTTGCCTCCTAAGATGGAGGTCGGAGTGAATCATCCCAAAACAAAAAAACGGCAAAATTAAATCATCTTTTGCTCCCAGTCCTGTTTTTCTTGCACCATGGAATGTCTCCACTTCCATCCTAGTCATCTGCAATGATCTCTGACAAACTGATTTGAGGCTCGTGATGCCTAGTATTCCCACATTGGGGTATAGTTATCTTTTTTCTTTGTCAATTGGAAGCAGTTAGTTTTTGTAGGAAAAGAGGATGACTGCTCACTCTGTCGGAAGAGGCGGGGGACGGACGTGGTGCGTCGTGTCCTCCTTTACCCGGCGGCCGTCTGACACTCCACCGTCTAGATAACCTAGAATTGCCTTGTAGGAAGCCTGTCTTTCTTCCTAGGGTTGGCCTACGTCAGTGGGCTACCGTGGACAGGAGCACAGAGTGTAGTAAGGATCTACTCCCGGGAGAGTTGAGATTCAGGACGTACGCTGTGAAATGCAGTCTCTCCACTGATATGGCTGACGCGTTTATCACACGCACTTCGCTGTATTGTTTTGTTCATTTTTTATTTTTTTTTATTTTTACAAAATCCAAAATCAACGGTTAATCAGATTTTGGTGTCGGCCGAACATCCGAAGCGGGGGCCGCTAGTCTGTAGTAGTCCATAACATTCCCTCAGATTTAAAGCATGTAGATTATGTAAGATAGAAGAGTGTGACTATGCCCTATCAGATGTGTGTGCTCATTACCATATCAATAACCTGGTAATTGTGTTTACCTTTTTTTTTTCTTTTTCTTTTTTTTACACCCCTTGCCTCAAAGTGCATCTAATTGCCAGTGCATCTGTAAATACCTGTGTATATGGATGGAATGTTGCTGTTCAGTTGCACTCAAATGGTTTGAAATGTTTCCTCCACCTTCAAATAAAATCTCTCAAAGACCATGCTTGCTGTAGTGAAAATCACACACCACCTTAAGTCCCAAGGGGCTCTAATGTAAGACGACACGGATGTATGGTTATTAAAACTGTTTCGAATAATTGAACTCTACTTGGGGATTATCCAATTAAGTTTGATATCTTGTTGCTTTTTGGGTACAGCTGCAGTAACTCAATTGGCATGTGTTTAGTGTTGTATTTAATCAATATCACACGAGAAGGAGTGCTGTTCTACTGAATATCAGCACGGCTGTGATTCGGTCGTAGGTATGAGGCAGAGTGCCGAAGATGCAAGCGCCATTTATTGGCGAACAGTAATAAGCAACAACATATTGTGATTTTGTTTGTTTATTTAATCATTTATTTGGCTCGGCCAACACAAGTAGTTTGACTGTTGCCAAGCAACACATTTTCCTGCGCACTAGTGTCCTCTCCTGACGACCATTCATAATTTAACTTGAATGTTATTTGTGGAAATATGTTCATCTTTGCGGAGGTTTGTTACAGTCTAAGATAAAGATCGTTAATGTAATTAACGGTTAAACACCTGTAAAGAGCGATACATGTGTAGTTGAAAGTCCCAGTATCAGCCCTCATGAAATGCCTCTTGTCAAATCAAATTACTTGGTCGGAACTAAATGTTGTGTAATTTACTTTTACAACAAAAAAATCAATCCATCTCTAGTTACTGGTTTTTGTTTGGGTCAGTTGATTAGTATGAACTCTTATCTCTCTCGGTGTAGCTTAATGTTATGTAAATTGTTCCGCATACAACTCTTCTGCTGAAGTGAAACAGCTGCAGCCCATTCCACGGCACTCATTTTGGATCAATATTTCTAAAAAGAAAATTACCCATGGGTGGATGGGCTTTCTCCCAAATCAATTTTTTCTGGAGAAAAAGATGAGGATATAATTGAACAAAAGCAAGGCTGCAGAATGTTACATAGAGCAGGTTTGAGGTTAATTACAGTCTGGTTGGCATGGGTGGAGTTCTCTCCAGTGCTGGCTCCAGACAATTTTTTAATGGGGTGGCCACCATGGGACAGGTTATTTTTGGATGCTACATCTGCTTAAATATAAATATATATATATTTTAATAGAGTCAGGCACATGCAGAACTAAAATCCTATGGGACATTTTGTGACATTACATAATTTACATGTAACACTTTTTTAATTTAAGTACAATTAAAATTTAAGTAATGGAAAGACTTTAATTGTAAATTGTTGCTCTTTGTTTTATCTTCTGGTGCACATACCACACACACGCACACACACACACGATGTCACAATGAGGCATTTCACAAATGACAATTCTAGAATTCTAGAATTGAGCGGTTGAATATTCAGAAGTCAGTTGGGAAGTTGCGGTGGAAGCATTTGGATGTTTTAGTGGTTGTTGTGAAAACTTAAATGTCAGAAAAACGAGTACAAGGAAAGAAGAGGGAGCGCTCGCCCTCTCCGGAGCGAGCCTCCACTTCTTTCAAAGTGAGGAGAGTGGAGACGAGAGGAGAGAAGAGGCCAAGATCAGCCTCACCTGAGAGACCATCCACGTCTTTCAAAGTAAGGAAACTCCTCTTCAGTTCATGAGTCAAATACTGTATATTGTGTTTGTATTTTGACGTTTTCCCAATTTTCCTTGACGTTCCCAGCGACAGAAGACAGAAGACATCCCAGCAGCTGAGAGACGCGTGGCCTGTATTCAGGATTTACCACCTGAGATTGTAAGAGAGCCCCTTTCCCTGCTTTCAACATTTTAATAACGTGTGACATGTATTACTTGCTTATTCAATTACTATATTGATTTAATTAAATCTCATTTTTTCAACCATTCAGTACAGATTTGAGAAATACTAACAATAACAGCAACGAACGGGTTAATATCTATAGTTACCGTAGGCCTGTGGACAGTGTTGTGCATGAAGCTACCAGTACTGCTGAAGCCAGTTCATATGAATATTTTAAAGACTTTTAGGAACAAATCAGTACAGATTACAAAGGAAAAAAACTCACGTTTTTATGCAAATTGTGGCCGCTGGGTCTGAAGAAACAAGTGCGAACGTCAGCCACGTCACACATTTGAAACGACACATCGAGTTGAAGCATCCGACCAGTCTTGGGAAATATTTGCGAGTGAATGATGATCATCAGAGCCTGTACCAGCTCGAATCTATTTTATGTTTTTGAACTGCTGCATAACTTGGTTCATGCAGGCTAAATAAAATGTCCATTGCATCTACACACAGAAAAATAATGGTTCTTAACTGGTTCTTTAAAAGGCTGTGTGGTTCCAGGAAGAACCATCACCTACTAAAGAACCATTTTATGTAGTGGATGGTTCTACATGTTTGTCATATGGTTCTTTGGGATATGAAAGGGTTCTTAATTCTTGTTTGAGTTATTGGATGGTGGGAGATGGTATAAATTTGCAAAATAACCATACCTCTCCATGATCTGGGTGGGTAGTTAGCTGCTAGCCGATATATATACAGTATATTGTATTGCAAATTAGAAATTGATAATTGTCTACTGGCATGACCAATATTGCAGTTAATGATAAAATATTATTATTAATAATAATAATAAACATAAAAATTATAAAAAACAATTGTCTACTTGATCACATACAGGCCTAATACAGCCTATAACTGAAGTCTGTGCTGAAACCTACACTACAAACATCTAAATGGTGTGCCTCAAGACACACACACACACACACACATTACACACACACACATATATACACACATCCCTGATAATTATCCTTCCCTCAGGGGGTGGCAGTTCTAAGATCTAGATTTGAAGTTGTTTCATTTTGCTGCCATGGTTAGTTGTCTCTGAACACAA
>OMNO01065898.1:0-15704 GCA_900303215.1 Trachyrincus scabrus
GATACAGAGTCCCTCAGGAGGATCTCCTTCTTTACGAGGAACTGGCGATAGCAAGGACACTTCAAGTGTCGAGATCGACGGAATGAACTGTTCTACAATAGGCTCGCAAGTGGTGGCTAAAGCGTTGCAGTTGCATAGCACACACACAATCATCAAAAGAGAATAAATAGGATCAATTAATAAATGAATGCACGTGCGCGTCATTGATTCGTTTATTTATCTCACGCACGCACAGACACATAGACGCGCGCGCACGCCAGCCTTGTTCCTTTAGCACTCATTCTAACAAATAAAAGTTTGACCTTGCAACCACTGTACAACACCATTCCAAGTCAACTGTAAAGATGTCTAGCCCCTGACTAATCAATACAATATATTCAATACAATATAAAAAAATTGTGTTACATATAAAATAGACGTAGCTAGGCTATTAGTTACCACTTACACATGCAGACAAACATATAGGCCTCCGTTTTTTTTTTTTCTTGGGCATTTTAGGTTACTTTGTAGAGGTTAATGACAGTTTCCAATATCATTACACGTGGTCTACACATCATGGTCTATTCTTGCTAATTTCCTAGTATTAAAAGGCAGAACATTTTACGTGGAATGTTGATGCACATTTCATAATTTTAATTGGTTCAGTTGAAATAAAGGAGATCAACATTGAAGCCAGAAGTATTTTAGCAATTTCATTAAACCACAATAAAAAGCCTCCAGACTGCTTTTAAATATTGATTTCCATATTGTACTGGTGTTGTTCATCCACATCATCCACATCATCCACACCTGCAACCATCAGACATTTTTAGATCATTACCTTTTGGTTTTTAATAGTGTTTATTTATCAGTAACCTATGAAAAGCAAATAAACGTTTTTTTAATGAAATTGCTGAATCAACAATAAACTACAAAACAAATAAATCAAGTATGTTTTCCAAGGGCGTCACACTGTCTTTGTGATGGGGGGATGATTTGGAGGGTTGTTACGGCACCTGATGTAAGTTTTTTTTCCATATAAGGGGTTGAAACTGGCCATTGTGATGCCTTTTAGAAGAACATCAGGACAGGCAGTAAACAACTTGAGACATTACACTTGTCATCATAATATGGTCACTAATAAATGTATTTATTTGTGGTATATTTTTTTGAGTATGGCATTTTATTGTAAAACAAAGTGAACCGTCCATATCAATAGCTGGCCGCTAAGAATTTCACACCCTTCAGGCCATTACAATGACTGTTCCACATTCCAAGCAGTCACAGAAGAGCTTCTAAGAAAGGTCTGGAAACTGACTGATCTCATTAAACGTCTACGGAGCGTACCATAGATAACTGTCCGTTTATGTCACCATTTGTTTTATTGCCTTTTCAATTGCTTTTTTTCATGCTATCATCAAATGTTATACATCCCCAGAATCGGCACAACCTATGCTATCCAGTGGTGACATTCAATAAGATGTTCCATACTGTAAAATATAAGAAATATGGTAATACAAGTAGAAAAACACAAAGTGCAGACATACATTTTCTTCTTCTTTTTATCAAAAACACACAAAGAAGTAATATGTAGAAATCTCTTGATAAATACCCATTAGGGTAGAAATGTCCCACAGCTGTTTAGATATGCCTCCTTTAGTCTGTTCTTCACTTATAGTATATTTTATGAGATCTGTCAAACAGACGTTTTTCATCTATGATCCATACCACTAACTCTGGTATGTGTTATGGCAGTTTCTGTCCAAAATTACACAAATTGGCACCTGACATGCCATGTACATAAAGGGGGTACTGTTTTTATGCACAGTGTGCACTTCTCTGTCTTCTCTGTAGCCTTCTGTTAGGTTTCTGTGCCAGGAGGGACTGGACCTGCATCCAGGGTTCACTGTGCTGTTCTGAGGGAGATGTAGATGGAAGACGAGGTCTCTGGCCACTGCAGGACCTGCTGTGTCCAAGGGTTGACCTCGTCAGTAGTGCTGAAATAAAATGATAATGATAAATAAAAATAATTATTATATTGTATATTGTATAAGGGACCGGTATGCTTTAGCAACCTAGATTGCTGTGTAGGCCTACTGTCGATAGAAAGGCTGGTTGACACACAAGCGAGTCGGCGGGGGCTGGGACCTGAGAACGAGTATTTACTTTGGGAGAGAATTTATGGTCATTGCAGATGATAGCCAGCAGATGGCGTTGAAGGCAAGGACACACACGGACAGCTGCATTTCAATAGCAGGCAAAGAGCCCATGAGCGCCGCAGTTTTTGTAGGACCTATAATGACTTCTAGTTTGTGCCCATTATGTTTTCTTTGAAGTAAGTGTAAAACAATCAAGTTAAAGTTACATCGGAAGTAAAATCTGAAATTAAATACTTCCACATCCAAGTACTTTTTTTCCTTCCAAGTACAAGACAAAAAAAGAGCCATAGCTATAATATCCTTAAAAGTAAAAGTTAGTTAGCGATGCAAGGAGACAATGGTATGAAAGACTCAGATCCAATCCTCAACAGTGACCAACCTCCCTGGACAAACCCCTGCTGATCAGTTCCATTATAGGAACTGATCCTGGAATTCGCTCTTCCAGTGAAATGGAAGTTATCTAAGTACATTCATTTTCAACAGCTGCCTATAGAATGTGTGGTGGGGCAGGACATGTGTCTGGCCCTGTGTGGGCCCTGTACATTCATCACACTAATGACCAAGCCAGCCATAGGTTCAGAATGTTGAGATGTGTGGGAATCGGGTATTAGGACATTAGGACTTGTATTTATTTATGAATCGATCAAAGGCAAAAATACAACCTCGTGACAATATCATTACATACCAACAGAAAATAACCTTAATGTTTAAATCTATCTACCCATGTTGTGTTTTTAGCTGACAACTTTATTTAAAGAAACTCAATATGATAATATAATACTTCCAATGTGAGCAACACTATGGACAAACAATAGCAACTACTACATTAGGTGAGAACTATAGTAGCCCAGCAATTGCAATATTCAAACATTCTGTACAAACAACTGTACAAACATTCTATTATGTTTGATGGATGAACACACAGAAAAATAGATTCACTGAGGTGTCCTGATTTAGGGACTATATTCTAAATGTACAACTGAATACTCAGTACTCTTGAAACTGAAAGTGTGTTTTTTCTTCATAGTGATGATAGATGCTGAAGAAAATAATTATCTTTGGATTTCATTTAATAGTTTTTTGTAGAGATGGTTTTCCATGTTGAAAGTATGATATGAACAGATATGTTTTGGCGCATGTAATATGTTACAGTTCACTATTGAATTATTTCCTGCTGCTGTTTGGCTCTTCAAACAACATTCATATATTTGTGTCTATACATAATGTTCTCATACAGACTAACATCTGTATTTATTTTGCAAGTTGAGCTTACCGGCACATAAACATTTTACATCATATATTTATACGAGCAGAAAAGAAACAATATGAAGTCTTTATATTTTTCGTCGACTTCAGGCCCATATTTATATCTGTACTTAGACATATTCATATCTGTACATAGACTATTCATATATGTACATAGACATATTAATATCTGTACATAGACTATTCATATCTGTACATAGACTATTCACAGCTGTACATAGACATATTCATATCTGTACATAGACTATTCATATATGTACATAGACTATTCACAGCTGTACATAGACATATTCATATCTGTACATAGACATATTCATATCTGAACTCTACATTACTCAATGATTGAATTCAAACAAGCATACAGGGGTTGACAATAAAGCATGTGACAAAACATTTCACATGATCTAATAATGAGTTCTTCATAGTAGGGCCAACTCTATCCATAACCATAGGTTTATTAGGACCACGTTGATGAAATTAAAATATGTTTATCACAATGCCACTCACTGTATTTAGAGCTTTGGAATTTGTCTTTTTGTGTTTTACTTTTAACTCACAGATGCATGGGTTTTAATGGTTACCAGAAGTTCTTCAAGTACAGAGGGACCTCAGAGAGTTGTGACATAATCATGACATATAGCCAGACTATTGCTTACAAGCTCACACATATTGGTTCCAAGCTATTGGGACTAATATATAATTTTATTATTATTATATATTATATTATATATATTATTATAATATATATAATAATAATATACAGACAGAGCACAAGCAAAATTGGTTACTAAAGGCTGCAGCTGACACAGAACCTACAGACAGATTTTCATCCACTTTCCATGTTTTAAATGTAGGTACGTGGTATAGTATACATCAATAATGTCCATAATAGTTTCCAATATTATCTGCATTTTGGTGGCCAGCTGTGCTGTGTCAGACCTGGGTTAAAGTCAGACGAGGGCCATCTCGATGTATCCCTTGTGTAATATCAATTATTACCCTCCCACCACATCAAAGCTGGCATCTACTGTAGGTAGCGCAGCGGAGAGAACTCTTGGTAAACAGCTTTGAAGATGTGGATTCAAGTCAGATAAGGGAGGTCTCATAGAGTCTTATATAAGGGGCTTATAGAGCTTGAGATTGAAGGTGACCTGAAGCTCCGGTGCTCAGGGTCAGTGCAAGAGGAGGTGAGGTTGCCCATTCTCACCACCTGGGGTCTGCCCGTCAGGAAGTCCAGGATCCAGTTGCAAAGTGAGGTGTAAAGACCCAGGATCCTGAGCTTGGGGACGAGCTTAGCGGGCACAATAGTGTTGAATGCTGAGTTGTAATCTATAAACAGCATCCTCACATATGTGTTTCCCTTATCCAGGTGAGAGAAGGCAGTGTGTACTGTCAGGGTGATCTGTTGGGGCGGTATGCAAATTGAAGGGGGTCCAAGAAGGAAGGGTGGAGCAGATGTGGGTTCTGACAAGCCGCTCAAAGCACTTCATGATGATGGAAGTCAGTGCTACAGGGCGGTAGACATTCAGGCAGGTGATGGAAGGTTTCTTTTGTATGGGGACAATGGGGGTGGTCTGTTTGAAGCAGGTGGGAACTGTAGACTGGTCCAGGGAGAGGTTGAATATAGAGGTGAATACCTCCGCTAGCTGGTCGGCGCACCCTCTGAGGACACAGCCGGGAATGCCATCTGGCCCTGGTGACTTCTGCGGGTTTACTCCTTTAAAAGCTCACCTCACGTCAGCCGTAGTTAGGGACAGGGTGCAGTCATCCTGGTCCTCAGCTAGCCTCACAGAAGGAATGGTGTTGCTTGCCTCAAACCGTGCATAGAAGGTGTTGAGCTCGTCGGGGAGAGAGGCAGCGGCCTGGGCATCACTACTATTTCTCCCTTTATAGTCTATGATGGACATAATTTCCCTCGGGATAATAAAGTTTTCTTGAATCTTGAATCGCAGTCCACATCACATGCGTCTGGGGTCAGAGCTGTGGTAGTAAGACTCTAACTTGTCCCTGTAGTCTCTTTTGGCATCTCTGATGGCTTTCCGTAGGTCGCATCTGGACTTCCTCAAGGCCTCCAGGTCCCCAGAGCTATAGGCAGATGACCGTGCTCTGAGCTTAGCACAGACCCATTCACCCAGGGTTTTTGGTTGGGGAAAGTCCTAACATTGACCCTCGGGACGACATCATCAATGCACTTGGAGATGTAGGGGACATAGTCTGTGTATTCATTGATGTCCCCATCAGCTGCAACACAGAACATCTGCCACACCATCAGATAAATAAATTGATTGTTGGGATTATCTCTGCAATGTTTCCATCAAAATGTATGAACCATGGTATGAACATTACCACTCATTCGAACTCCGGTCTGCTTGAAAACGGGGGTCTCTGTCCGCTTTAGGTGTGAGCGTGATCCGACCCAACTACTAGAAGAACTCACCTACTAGAAGTACTCACTTGCTAATAGTACTCACTTGCTAAAAGTACTCACCTATAGAAGTCCTCACGACTAGAAGTACTCACCTACTAGAAGTACTCACGACTAGAAGTACTTACCTGCTAGAAGTACTCACTTGCTAAAAGCACTAACCTACAGAAGTACTCACCTATAGAAGTACTCACCTGCTAGAAGTACTCACCTATAGACAGATAGATAGATAGCTAGATAGATAGATTGGACATCCATGCATTGCTTTTCATTGCTATTGTCAATGTTATCTAATGAATGAACCAATGGGTGAGCTTCCCTGAATTGGTTTGCCATCCAGTTCAAGCCCATTGAGTCTATAATGAGCTGGCCCGGTACTCTCTCTCTCTCTCTCTCTCTCTCTCTCGCTATGATTTTGATATTAACTTTAATTTTATGAATTATGAAATGTGGGGAGTAAAAATAGACTCATTTTTAACCATTGGAGTTGTGTTGATTAATTGTTTGGAACATGGAGTGTAGACACTCCCCTTTTGACAATCAGCTGATTGAGGAGGTAATTGTAGTAGTTATAAGCTGGTATATAAGCCCAGAGCTGTCATGAAGTCAGGTGGTTAAGGTTTCTTTTGGTTTGTAGCCACACAGTTTTTTGATGAGTGACAGTAAATTTAAGTTGTTTTTTATTTTATCTCTTTTGATTTTTCTACTTTTATGTCCACCCATATGTATGTCATCTGGTAAGAACAATGAATTTGTTTGTGGAAAAGAAGAAAAACGTAACACAATGGAGTCTGAATGATTATTTTATATTTCAAGTTTCAAGTAGTTTAATGTCACTTCACAGTTTTACACGAATATAAAGCAGTGAGTGAAAATCTTACGTACAAGCTCCCGACAGCAGACAGCAGTTATAAGGAATAAACAATAAAAATAGAAGACATATAGGACATATATATATATATATATATATATACCCATACATATATACCCATGCATAAGTCACTGTGTTGACTTACATACTTGGATATTTTTGAAAATGTTAGGCTATATTGCTAGGCTATATAAAAGGCTATATTGCACCATATCCAACTGAATAAATACTGCAGACACGCTGCAATCAAATGTTGATTAGAAAGACATTGTGTGTTAGGATTCTCCAGATCCATATTTCCTGACAAACGCTAATATATGTGTACTGTCCAATTTTAGTCTAGAAATGCAAAGGCCTTTAAGCTGACTATATCTGACCATGTAGGAGCTCTAGTTCTAGATATTCTTTAGTGGATGGCTCCTGTCTCCTGGATGTTCACTTGGTTGTGCAGTGTGACATTCAGATGAGTGTGTGCGTGCGTGTACTTGTACTTTGCTATTGAAAGTCTCCATAGGGTACAGAATGGAAACAAACCCGTACAGGGATCTGATGACCTCAGTGGACAGCATCAACACTGTGGTTAATAATGCATATTTCAATCCTTCCAAGACATTAAATCAGCACATGCACATGCACAAACCTTTTATCAGAATTTGTCCACTGAGGACGAGTCAATACCTGTTTTTGCTATGCATTGTTAGGCAACACTGCTGTTATTCTGAATGAACTGAACATACAACTGCACTCTGCGGCATCTTATGCATGACCATATGCACATGACATGTGCACTGTGATCACATAAAATGCACAGGCTGCAGCAACACACCACTACACCAATTACCCGTTGAACTACAATTAAAATCCCATCCTCAGTGTTGCCAAGTACAAAGGCGATTAATGATGAAGACACTCAGCTGCTGGGAAACACATCCTGATTCAAATGATTTTAAACAGTTGTTGGGCAATGCATGTATCCTACATCCAAGTGCTCATCGGTGGCAATGCTAAATAATGAATAGATTAACTGTGATTGTGTGTCAATGTGTGATAAAGGTATAGTTTATATGACTGGATGCAATTATGAAACGGAAAGAAATGGACTAGTGTTTTTTTTACTCATGGACTTCTTTTGATAGAGATATTCAAGAGGATTTATTGATGGACTGTAGTATCAATCCAATGACACTTTTGTGTCGTCCAATCATAGTGTTGCATTCAACGAGAAGCAGCGAGAATCCCGTTCGAACGAGAGAGAAGGGAGTGAGAAGTCACCACGTGTAACAACGGAGCTGGGCATAGTGAAAAAGTAGATGTCAGCTATATTTTCACGTCAGTTTAGTTACAAACGGTTTGATCTAGAAAATGTCTTCAGCTAAGGGCTGTCATCGCCACACAATGCTAATGTTAGCCTAGCGAGTTGAGCCTGGTTACTGCGTTGTTCTTCGCCAGTCAAGATGAGAAGAGAACCCGGAAGAGAACCCGTGTTGAGTTACTGAGTAGTGATGGGAATCACGGCTCTTTGAAGGGAGCCGGATCTTATGGCTCATTTCTGTTCAAAATAACTGCTCATCGTTCTTTTATCCCTAATTTTTATGGGGCAGGGGTTACTAGGTTAATCTGCGAAATAATCTGAAATAACCCTAATGATAGGATAAGATTTGGATCAGATTCAAACTTAGACATCCCACCAATATAGTTTTGCATGTGTGGACTAGGTTTAGCAGTACTAAATTACTTGTATTGCCAGACCTAATGTCAATGATCTGCATTGTAAACATTACACAAGGTGACGCCATATGAATGTACCCTCTGTATGAAATGTGTCGTGTAAATAAAGTTGCCTTGCCTTGAATGCCATTCATGCAACACTCAATATTAGAAAACATTTTATTTACCCTGCTTTAAATTATATTTTTTGATTTGCAAATATTGCACTCCGCTTTATTGTTTTTATTGCTGAAGTGATGTCATTACTGAGCATGTTAAGACCGCGGTAGAGTGGAACTGTGTGCGTGGTGTGCGAGGGAGGCCGTTGCGAGAGAGAACTGTGGCTCACAGGATGTGGAAACAGCGCGGTGCAGTCAGACGCGTGCATGTTATCATCAGAGGCGGTTCTTCTGAGGTCAACGGTTATCCTTGCCAACACTTCTTCATCATCAGGTTCCTAATGCAAGTGATGTTCAAGGAATAATGGTACCAATTTCTGTTTTAGATTTGAAAAGACAAATTGATATTTGTGCAAATGGTTTTTGGTTTAAAGTGTAATTTGTCTCCATCTTGAAAGTTAAAGCTGGAGTGCGGTACTTTTACATATAAATGAACGTCCGTTACATTCGAGCCCTTGCCAAACAAGTTCACACAATGCTGATGCCTATGGCCGCCAGAGAAAGCTCTCTGTATTTCAGTTATGGTGTCGGGCGTCGGTGCCGGCATTCCCGTGCTGGCGCAAGTGATGCGTTTTACGTCATCCAGACAAAAAAGCTGTTAAAACTACCACTGTAAGCTTTACAAGATGTTTATGAAACTTTTTTTTATTACAACCTTTAGTTCCCCTGGCGTGTTTGTAATTGTAGACTCAAGTCGTAAGGTGAAAAAATCAAATCAAATTAAGCGGGGAGAGACCATAGCAACAGACCATAGCTACTAGGAGTATGGCAGAAGTTATGGCGGAGAATCCAAACAAGTGTCAAAGAAAAGTTTCTGGAGTGGATGCTCCAGATAAAAAAGCAACTCGGCATCCGGGGGAAGGTATAAAGTCCAAAAAAGAAAGCTATCGACCGTGAGGACAAACAGATCTGCATTGGTATAGCTTTTCCTCGTTGGAGAGCGCTAAAAGAAGAGAAGGGACTAAGGGCAGTCACAGATGTTGCGTTACTGCTCTTGGACAGGTATGTTGCTATTACATTTACTCCACCTAAATAATCGATCATTGTCTTGGAACTGTGCAAACGTATCTGTAATTTATTTTTTGCTATTTCTGAACATGAGCCTTGGACTTTCCGGGGCTATGAGTGTCATGTAATGCGTCATGTTACAGTGTGAAGGGGGAGACAAAAGTTCTGCACTCAAGCTTTAGAGATAATGAGTGTTTTTGGAGTATTTCACTATGTAGCAGTCGACCCTGCCACGTGCCACTGAAGTGGCTTTTCTGGGCTCCTCCAACCCCAAGACACAGGTAGTCGATGAGTAAACCGATTTATTGTAAAGTTGATATTAGTTTTGCAGGCAGAGCAGGTGGTAAGTGCTGACATGCTAGCGCTCCTCCTGAGTGTGTGTGGTGGTGGCTGGTTTAACCTGTGGGCCTTGATTGGCCAATGCACCACAGATGTGCAGCCACACCCAGGCTGAGTCTAATCAGCCTGACTCGGGTGAGGCTACTTAAACCAGCCACCAACCACACACACTCCACACACTACTTCAGAGGGAGTACGAATTTAGTGTGCTTCTGACGTAAACCTAAGGACATAGGGTTAGGATAAGATAAGGGTTAACTGAAAATATGTTGGATTACGAAGCAAGTTTTTTTTTTTACAACTATTTTGATTATTGATGGATTGTGAGGTTTAAACTATAGTCCTAAGCTTCTAGGAAGGAGGTTTAATGAAAAATAATAAATACTGAACTGAAACATATGTTATTTAATTGTAACTAATTTAATAACTCATGTAATAATTCCATTTTGATATGTCTATTGCACTCCTAACAATCCCTGGAAGGAGGGACCCCCCACTCCGCATTCCTTCTCAAGGTTTCTTCCTTGATAATTTTTTTTTGCCCTTTGGGGTTAGGGTTAGAGGGTGGCATAAATATATGACCTGTGAAGCCCTTTGAGACTGTAACTGATGAAGGGCTATACAAATAAAATTGACTTGACTTGGTTTTTACATGGTGAATTTAACCTCAGGTGTATTCTTGTATCTATTAAGAGTTTATGTTAAGGTATCTTCTCTGGAGTGGGGTGTCTCACTTACCGCTGTAGAGTTGCATAAGAGGGAGATATATGAGGTAGGTCACACAATTTTACCTGTGCATGTGACACCCCAGGTTGTCACCATGATTCATAATACATCCTGGGGCCCAACTTATGTTGCTTGTTAGTTTATTACAGGGTATTTAAGAGGCAAATTGAGTCGGGGCAGGGGCTAGGAACCCTTTGTATTCTCAGTCATCCAGAGTAGGATAGATTTGCACTCCTACCACACAGGTGTTTTAAAATAAAGCGGTGGTTGGAACCACACACACACACACACACACACACATTTTAGTTAGGTGTAGAAACCCAGCTTCAGGCTACATTGCAGTAATGGAGATGGATATCTACAGAAGCAGTTTCTGGGGCTACAGAGCAGACTTGCAGTGCAATCAGCAGCCTTAATGCAGGCCAGAGAAGAACAGAGAGAAGCACTCGCCCTGGCTAAGACTGTTATTGAGCAGCAGGCCAATGCCGAACAGGCTCTAGCAATGGTCTACATTCCAAGGGAAAGAGCTATGTTATGTGTCGAAGAGTGCGTATCTTACAGGTATGTTGAACTAAACAACACAGGTGGGTAGAGATGCTAACTCTTGAGAGTTTTACAGTTTATAGGAACATGTAATGGCCATGACCACATGGAGGACATAGGGTGAGAAAATTAACAAAAGCCACAAAGTTTAAATATGTTGTCTTGGGGGTGGAGCTAAAATTCAGCAGCATCAGGAAGCATGGAGATATCAACTTAGAAAACAACAGTTAAAGTACAAAAACTGCATACAGGTCAGTCAGAGAAGTAATGCTAAGTCCATGCTAAATCAGGAGAGTGGTTAACGAATATGTAGGCTTGGAACCACAACGCTGAGCACATGTGATGGTCTGGAAGGGGGGTGGCGAGGGTTCAAGTTCTCAGTCTGGTCGGGAGAATGTTGATCTGGGCTGTGACCCAGCCGTCCCGAGAAGCAGATGAACATCTGTTGGTAGACATATCTCTTCAGGTTAACTATGGTTCAGTTCTGTATGTATATGCAGTCTGTTTGTGGTTCAGTTGTGGATAACAAAACTTTATCAAAAAATAGGACAGGTCGAGAAGCCGAAATATCAAAGTTAATTATCACTTGAAACAAGCAATACAAAAGCCTGAGCTAGTTTGCAAAGTAGCTGCCCAACTAGACTCAGGATACATCTTTTATGCTCATCTCTGTGGACTACTCCCTTATATTTTAAACCAATCGCATGCATTGTATATATGTTCCAAACCAATCATATGCATTGTATGTATGTTCTAAACCACCCCTATCCAAAGACCGACACCCCACTAACTATCTATCAACATGTGGTACCCAAGATCCATCCTTCTCCTTTATTATACGGCTGTGGATAACCTTTGGCCTTTGTACATTCGTTGAACCTTGGTTTATTACCTTGGTTGCTTATTTTGGTTTATTACCTTGGTTTATTACCTTGGTTTACCTTTTTCCATACATTCCTTCCCAAATGTTTCTACCATATTGGTGGCACAGGATATCCAATGTTTTACAAAAGAGACACAAACAAGAGACACCACCCAGTGACTCTGTGTTTTTTCCACACTTAGTATAGCATATATGGCAATATGTTGCAATATGTTATAGTAAAATTCTTCCATAGTTCAAGCCTCCAGTTGAAGACCAAAGCAACCCAACTGATCACTAAAATTGTTATTTAGTTTATATTTAACAATGTATTTTATTCAGCAATTTCCATTTCATCGATAAATATTGGAAATATTCCACTGAATGATTTCACCACACAGGACACAATTTCCAGCCTCAATTATTCATGTCTACAGAGGATCATTAAATAATTGAACTGAGCTGAAAGTGCAATGATGATTCACACACCGCTGGATACGGTCTATAAAGAGAAAGGTACAACAGCATCTACACACCTTATTCTAACTAATGGAGTTATTGCTATGGACTTTGTCTTTGTCCTATTACGACAGGGAGTGTCTGCTTGAGCATGTAAAACCCTCTGAGCCCTAATCAGTAGTTGAGGACTATGGGAAGGAAATCGATGTGTGTATGAACCTTAAAATAAAGAATATTTCTACTTAATATCCTAGGTGTTTAGGTCAAACCTGATGCACTGGACAATTCTATAACTCTCGAACTTCTCTTCACTACACTGGGATATCTATGCTTTTAAAATAGATTAAAGAATAAACAATAATTGGTTGATCAAATTGTAACTGTATTCCTACGGCCAAATACATAAAACAGGTCCCATAGTGTTTGTGCTAAGCATCAGAAAGACTTCACTGAGAGCCCATGAGAGTAGGAAGTCACAAGTTTACCTCAGCTGTATACCACAGCTATGACTCTGTGTTATTGCTAATCATGTTTCGGTGGTATCCTGTCCTCATGTTCTAACAACAGCCATTATATTGTAGAATATAATCCATCCACCTATCAATCACTCAGAACCATGGCTTAACATCTTGATGTGAGCTTTGAACATTAAGGGTGCAGATGAAGACCTCTACCAAGTGGTTCAAAGTGGTAGAAAGGTTTTTATTTATCTATAATTTAAACCTTTTTTTTTAAGAAAAGTGAATACTGCCTATGCATATTTGTATTGATTGTTCATGGTTACTGTAGATCTCATAATTTAATTCAAGTGATGGATCACATGATTGTATTATAGAAAATAGTTTAGGTTCCAAAATGAATGATACAATTTTACCATGCACATTGATGTGCAAGGAAAAGGTTCCAGGTAAGGCATTGTGGAGTGTGTGTGTTGTTGGTGGCTGGTTTAAACAGCCTCACCTAATCCGAGTCAAACTGATTAGACTCTGGGGCTGGGTGAAGCTGCACACCTGTGGGGCATTGGCCAATCAAGGCCCACAGGTTAAACCAGCCACCAGCACACACACTCTAGAGGAGTGCGAGTATGTCAGCATGTACCACCTGCTCTGCTTGCTTAAACCATTCTCAAACTCTACAATAAACCGGTTTAATCATCATCTGCCTGTGTCCTACTGTTCGAGTAGCCCAGAACAGCCACTTAGATGGCATGTGGCAGGGAAACTACACCATTATTCATTCTACATTTATATAAAAGCTTATTCTCGTGAGCATGTTGTGTATAAAACCCTCTCGGCCACCACCCATAACATTAACAATGAGCATTAACCGCACAGTGAGTTTTGCATGAAATGCCTGGTGTGGTGTGCTGCAGTGATATGCTTCATGTTTGTTGAGATAAGTGAACCAACCCATTATTAAGAGGCTGTGACTGCCCGTTAAAGTGACCCGAGGTCTTGCAGAGTGTGTGCGCGACTACCGGCCGACGCTACACGTGCGCGAGGGCCGAGTCGACTGGTTTTTCAATGGGATGTGGTTGCAGAGATGTGTTGGCGTTCAGCTGAGGTGTGTGTGTGAGTGTGTGTGACTTTGTGTATTCATTTTGGTGTGTGGTTCTGCAAAACAAGCAACAATAGTGTCTCAATGCAATCACAAGTTACCATCATATACCATAACATTGGCTATGCAGTTATTTAACTTCTGTACATGCATCCAAATATACAATCTAAATGAACACTGCAAGATTGTGACCGTCATAAGTTGTTAAAATTTAATCAGTAGTTAGCAGTATAATAAGTATGAGGATGTAAACAGTAGTTAGAGGTAGAACAAACATCAGAATGGGTTACCACTACCACTGTCCTTTAGGTTGCTGCGCATGTGCAAACCGTCCTGTCTTACAGCCACCCCCAAATTTGTTCCAGCAAATTTGCAGTACCAGTCTATAACTGGTCATCATCTTCTGCAACGGCAGGCAACCTAACTTACCGGTCTGATGTAGGAGCGGTATTTGATCATGATCTCTGCCATGCGGATGAGCCCATCGGCCACGGCGAACACCCGCCTGATTCTTCTTGTAGGCCATGATGCTCTGGGCAATTGCGGGTCCACTATCATCGCCACTATACCTGGCAGAAGAGGGGCTGTCTCCCTGCCACTTCGACCAGGTTTGCAGCATGGGCAGGTAGTGGCGTAGACACTGTGTCCAGGAGCGATCAGCCAGGACTCCACGGGTCCACGGGTCTTAAGTTATTAAAAATGACTCAAACATGTATTCATACCGAAAACTACATTTATTGTACACTTGACATTGGTCTTTGAAGACACAAAATTAAGGATATAATGGTATCGCGTCAAGCTTCACAGGTAAGTCACTGGGGTTGTGGTGTAATAGTCTTTTTTACTTAGGAAGGTTCCTAACTGAGTGAATGACCTGGAGTGAATAAAGGTCTGGTCGTGTGTTTCTTTCAGGAAGACTGATAGATGAAGCAGTGCTTTAAGTGAATATTCTGCTCCAGAGCTTCAAGTGTAACCACTCTGCCCAGTGACAGTCTGTGGTGTAGTCACTCAAAGGAATAGACACATAATAACAAGAGACCCAATCATGTGTGTCCTATTCAACTCAACTTCTTTACTGAACTTCTGTATATCCTCATAGTAATGGATCTCTTTTTTTTATAGAGGAGGCCACAGCAACCCCTATTGGCTGGTAATTCCAGTACTCAACACAGACCTTACATTAAACCTGCTGTCTAAAATTTGAGAGTTGCAAAGAGAGAGAACAGAACAGAGCAAGATTTAGAAAATAAACAACCCCCAAAAAACACCCCACCCTCCTTGCTCCCTCCCTACGCTTCTCCGCCATTGAGAAGTGTTGCATTCATGCACCGGTGGTGGAGCTATGATTAACGCTGTGTGCGCACATGTGATTGACAGTCACGATGGATTCCCCGAACCAATCAGGGAAGAGAAGACCTGATTGGTCAGAAATGAGCCGGGAGCGGTCAAAATCTAAATTGTTTCATACAGAGGCAGGAGCAGTCAACAAGAACAGATATTCTCACAGAGTATTTCACTCACTAATAGCTGGCGGATGGCTATGGCATTTTTAAGAAAGTACACTCAAATTATAGCTCTTCAATCTTACTTACAGCATATTTAAAGGGGACCTATTGTACAAATC
>OMNO01065902.1:0-13170 GCA_900303215.1 Trachyrincus scabrus
AACCAATCCAGAGAGATCTGGCCCCCGTCTGCTGCCTTAATGAGCTCACTGCAGAGGAGAGAGGCACACGCAACTCAGGAAAACTCAAATCTGTGTGTGTGGCCACAGGCTTATTCAACCATCTTATCTCACTCGCCGCATTTCCTTTACCGTCACAAGCACATACACGCACATACACACGCACCCACGTATGCACACATTCAAACACACGCACACACACACACACACACACAGGGAACAAGCTGATTTGCAGAACAATAATGGTGTGATGGATAAGTGCAAGTTGAATGGGGCATTGAACTTGTTATCGAGGGAAATGTGATACCTAGGAAGTGAAGTGAGGAAGTTAGCTAAAGCTAAGATTTAGCTTTCTGCAGGCTTCCTGCAGCTCCGATCTCCCACCCCTCCTGTGACCTGCACGTCACTGTGCTCTTCAAGGCACGTGATGGCCATCGGCTTGAAATTACAGAACCCGCCATGAAATATGCACCTCCGGGCCACAGAAAAGACTCAAGCTGAGAGCAACCAACCCAGCAGGTGGGGAGGAGGAGGCTCCTCTGGAAGGGGTGTGGAGGTGACATCAGTCCTACCAGTGTGATCAGACATACGGAACTTGACGTATTGCAGCCCCGGTGCATTATGGGAACATGTGTCTCTTTTATTAGCCAGAGAGGGTCAAGCTGTCAGATGGTAGTGGGGTATAGGAATGACCTTGGAGGAAATAGCAGCATCAATTGAGGTTGACTTTTCAAATACATGGCAACGCTTGTAACAGCTGCATTATCCAAGGGCTCCATTATGTGTGGGATTTCTTTGTGTTAAAAAACAAAATGAATTGTGTAACATATTTCGCAATTTTTTTTTGCAATCCGGCTACGTAACCTAGGTTTCTTTCTTCGATGGACAATGTTCTCATTTGCTTGTTGTTGTGTTGTATGTCGGTTACACGTCCCTACATTTCACCTTTACAAACATGACACACCTGTCGAGTCCTTCCCAGGCTTCCCTAGGCTGATACCAACATGCAGCGGCGGACTGTACTGCATGTCTACTGCCGACGTAATATGCATGTTCTGAAAGCAGCGACGGACCAACACCACGGCACGAAAGACCTCCTTTCACCCCTCTGAGCCGTTAAGCAGCTATGGACCAACACCATGGCACGAAAGAACCCCTTCACCCCTCTGAGCCGTTGAGTTCGGCAATGAAAAAAAAGAAGGATTTGTTTTACAGATTGTGAAAAAAACAAAGGCAATAAAAAAAAAAGGAACAGTGGAGAAAGAGTCCCTTGGTGCACATGCCAAGTTCCCAAGGCTGCTACTAACGCCTCTCACAGTGGTCCTTTTAAAATCCTTAAGATAAATCTTCAATTACATATTCTTGCCCAGTGAACATTCGATAACATTTTCCCCTGTACCCCACATTCATTGGCGTGGCTTCTAAATCACATTGTCTCAGGTCACTTTCAGCTCGCACACGGGACACAAACTCATTGGGTTCACAAACTGTGTGAGGTGAATTTGAATGATTGCACGGGTGAAAGGAAGCCTGCGGTCGGAGGAACTCACTTTTTGTCACTTGTGAGTAGTAGCTAGGGTTTAGAAATCAGTGAGGTCCGTTTTTTTATGCATTTGTGGGCGACAAACACAATATTGGCTGCTATACACACACACACATAAATTAAATAGCGGTGTCCGAACTGGCTGTCTTGAAACAAGATAAATCACAAACTATTGTGAGCACGGACCAACGTAGATTGAAGATCATTTTGTTAATATTGTTGTGTAAAAGCACCATTTTGAGATTGATCGAAGACCATTCAAGTCTTTGATGGGGGTGTTCCCTTTCAAATTATAATTCTGCTATATGGAATGTACCATTATTCATATTTAGCATTTTATAAAAACTTAAACAACCTGAGTACTTTTTATTTTCCATGTTTAAAATTTCTATAGTTTACTATAATATTCTTTTTAAAATGCACATTTGAGGACAGCCAAATTAAGTATCTAATGTAAAGGTTTCATCAACATTTACACAGATTAGTTTCATTTGAGCAAAACAACTCTCAGCTTGACCAGCCTACTCTTAAAAGCCACTACACTTAAAGCCTCTGACAACCAGTCCAAAAATATCAAAAATGCACATATGATGTAAAAGTTAAGCAACTTATTGTGCATATACCAAATTTTGAGTACGATTAAACATTCATAAATATTAGAAATGTTTGTTTAAAAAACATTTAGCGGCCACTGTACTAACGCACGTGTCCTCATGAAAGCCTACTTTGTTGGTTGGTTCATCGTGTGATCAGTTTTCTAGCACCGATTCAGCGCCGATATGCTGGCCACGGCCATGGTATCAGTACTTACTTTCTGTAGGTGACCCCGGGTTTGGCTGTGACAAACGGTCTCAACAGCGTCTGGATTCGACTCTCCCAGCACCAGAAAGTGGGGTAGTAGGTTTCTGAAACCACTGGACATTGTTCCCGCAGAAACTGGTAGAATTTCTTACCCCCGGCAACCAGCTGAGGCTTCTGCAAAGTAGAAAATAACGTGCTGCATCATGCTTTTGAAAAATAATATATTACATCCAAAAGTAGAATTGGATATTTTTGTGAATAGTTGTCGTGGAAAATATGAACTACACACCACATAAAACATATGAGCTTCTATACCATATAGTTAATTAAATAAGCCTTTGTATAAAGTGTCTTGGCACCTCCCTTCCTCTACTGAAACTGTAACGGTGTTACAAAAGTTATTATGGAAATAACTTCCCAGCCCCGACTCCCTGCCTGTGTCTTCCCATGATCATGTTCGATTAAATCAACATATACACATTACTTTGCTGTCAAGAAGTGTCCTAAAAGAAATACTTTTTCATCAATAGTATATGTGAGGTTTTACTGGATATGATTGTGAGGCAAGTGATCACTTCACTTTTGTTCCGATGCACACATTGCTTTTATGATTATTGTGTGAGTATGTATGCATAAATTTATAACAAAAACAATACAAATGCGTTAATAATAACCAGTACTATCACATTTCTAGATGTAGTTCACACACCTTACACTCTCTCTTGGTATATTTTTCATATGCAATGAATACTGATAAGCCTACTGCAATATTATGCATTGCTTTATAAGTGATGATGAGAATTTGATTAACCACCAACTGTCCAACAATATTGTAATGGCCCGTACTACATACTGTGATCTGTTAGAACTGAACATATCTGCAGTGCTGCTGTATAGCTGCAGCCGCATGTATGCGAACACATTGATTATTAGGGGAGTTGTAGGCTATAGGCCGGCGCATCAAAACAAGTCCTATCCTACTGTATCATTTTGTCTAGACGCTTCGAATCATAGTACATAAGTTGGCTGCAAAATCCAAATGTATTTTGGATAGACTAAATCTTTGTAGGCTAAATACCATTTCTGTGCGCCTATTTGAATCAGAATGTTGCATATAATAACAACAACAACAACAACAACAACAACAACAACAACAACAACTTATAATCAAAATATTATGACTCTGCAAGCGTGCTCCGTCTACAGTGATGGCACTGGCAGCGTTGCATAACAGCGTTATACCGGCATCTGTGATGGCCTAGCTTAGCCAAGCAAATCTGGTATGGATCGGATTTCTATTTGCCAGCGACTTGTACAATGCAATGCTACTTAAGTGGAGACACAGGCTACACCAAGACATCTACTTCATGATAGGCCTATAATGTTTTTGTCTGTACACCGGGAGACTGGTGCAGCCCTATCGAAATATCCATCAGCACATGCAAGCACCGGCTGATCCTGCGCAAAGCGCAATTATTGCCCTATCATGGATTGCTGATGCCCTCTGCGAAATCAACAACACAGCTTAAATACAGTATGTACGTCTATTCGTTGACAAGAAACACGTCTCTGCAAATCAGCCGGCAAGACTTACCTTAGCTACGGACACCAAGTAGTAGCATGTATACGCTGCGCTAAAGCCAAATACCAGAGACAGTCCCACTCCAGATCCGAATAGACCAACTTTCACTTGGTTTTCCAAATAAAGTGACAGGTCCCTCGTCAAAACGTTGAGATTGATGTCCAGGGAGATCATTGCAATGTTGCTGTTTTCTCCAAGCAGCAAGGTTGGCGGTTGTCTCTCGCTGAAATCCAGCCGGGTGGTGCGCTCTAAGTGTGAAGGAGACAGCCAAGGGGACTGTTTCCATTGCTATATATAGTGGCAGTTGATGGCGCTGTTTCATCAGCTATGCTTAGGATCTGTAACATAGCAGGAGGCATAAAGCAGTGCAAAGCGCCACTTAAAGGCGACATGGCAGTAGTACACATGTAGGGCTGAACTTGTTTCATAATTGTATGAGAAATGACGTGGAAATGACAGATGCAAATACATTTTGACATCTGGGAATCCCATGCTTGACATGCTCAAAGCTGTGTGGGTGTATTATGCATGCATGCATGTATACATCGCATATATGCAATGTATGCAACTAACATTTGTTAGTGGTTATATAGAACTATAGAAACCAAAGATTATATGAAGCTACTGCATGGTTTTAAGTATTTTAAACTTTTGAGTAATGTATTACAAAAAACCTTGTGTATTCACAAACAAACAAACAAAGACACACACACACACACACACACACACACACACACACACACACACACACACCGTCATCATACTGGACAGCTTACTCTTAGTTATCAGTATTGTTGACGTAAACTATTCAAACTGAAAAATGCAACAGTGAAATGAGTCATGACTTCTGCAGACTATAATGTTTAACTTACTTTAGCGAGAGAAAGATAATGCAGGCCAGACCACATCAGTTCATTGCGGATCCTAGTCCATGAAGTGGGTCGCGTGCCTCCATCTGCGCGATGTGCATTCGCTGCCGTGAGTTAGGCCGTATTTGATTAGGTGGCGTGTTTGTATAAACTAAGTTACATTAGGTAACCAAATGTAAAAGGAACTCTACTCTGAGGGGGATAGAGTCGCCTACTTGTCTCCTTGTAGTGACCAGAAAGGGAACTCATTAAGGGAACTCATTAAAAACTTAACAGGAAAGGGGAATTATACATAAGAGAAATAGTAAACAAATGAAAAATGACCACGACAAGACCACATTATGATTTTTTTTGACTGCTGCATTCCCAATGCCCACAGCCTACAAATAGGAATCGTCTATTAGTATGTTAACCACTTTAGATAAAAAAATATATAATTGTCGATACAATTTTGTATTGAAACCCAAAGAAGTGCTCTATTCGGACGCCTAAATACTTTTAGCTTTAAACCACTTGTTATGAATATGAAACTTTCCCATAATAATGTATGACTAAATGAAACAGAAATTAATATAAATACTGTTAATACTAAAATGTTTTCAAAAGTGATCTGGTAATAAAATTAGATACAATATTCTGAAGTACACAATGACTTAATACCTACGTATCTGTCTTTGAAGTTATTGTTAATAAAATATTGGTAATTGTAGGCACATTTTCTTCCATAGGCCTACTCTCACATAATAGCACTGGCATCTAATTTGATCTCCATGTATTTCTAATAAATGTGTTATTACATCGGTTATATAATTAAGTAGGCTACATTAATATCCCCAGCAAAAATGTAAACACTGTTAAATCCTCCAGTGCCCTTTTAAGTAGGCTAGGCCTACTTAACTTTACAGCAGGAAAAACAGTGGCATATTGATATGAACTTCTCAAGGAACTATGTGTTAAGATAACAACAAACCATGATAATCAAGTGAGCTTATTTGACAGACTAGATTTACTTTTAATGTGTTCTACGATCAATTCCAGGGGTCTTTTGGAGTGCCGTGTTTGCTCCGCCCCTGCCTGCGCGTCAAATGACGCACCGAGCGCAGGCCGAAGCCGAGGGTTTTTTCATGGCCAGCGTCTTCGTACGATGTCGTCTGCCCCCGTACACACTCAGCAAAACGCTAAAACCATGATTGACAATAATGGCGGCGCATATATTTTGAGTTGACTCCAGGGGAGGCGTTTCACAAAGAAAAGAACTTGGATATAAATTCTGCATTTCGAGCAATAACAACAAGGATCGTTTCACGCAAAATCACCGCGTTTTTGCTCACGCCGTTTTGGGACTCACCTAGCAGAGGAAAACAGGGGTTATCTCGCTAGCTGTTGTTAGCTGGCTACTTAGCTAGCCTGCTCGCTAAGTTAAAGAGGTGGTATTCTTCTGTGTGGAGAATAGGAGAGAGAGAGAGAGACAACTCAGCTTCACCTACAAATACATTTCTAGACTAGCTGTGTGGATACTCTGTGTTGTTGTGGTTGTTGTTGTTGTTGTTGGAGCAGTACATTTCCTAATTTACACAACAACCACGTAATGTAGGTGTTATCACGTTGCTGGTTTGTCCAAACTAGTTGGGGGAAAAGAAGGTGCGTGCCTCCTTGGGTAGCCAGTAGCTACTTAACGTTAGCACGCTAGCCTTTGGTGGTTTAGCTCTAAAACCCCTCTTTCCTGTCAAGACTTGTACTCGCTAGCTCTGCTCCAAGCCCTCCCAAAAACAAAGCGCCCATCGCTGGCTGGAACTGTCCTATAGCTGGCTTATTAACCGGATCGGCTGTGGCATTGCGAGACACAGCTTCGCCAATGACCACCGGCAGGAATAACCGGGTGATGATGGAGGGAGTCGGGGCGAGGGTGATCCGTGGACCCGATTGGAAATGGGGGAAACAGGACGGCGGAGAGGGGCACGTCGGCACCGTGAGGAGTTTCGAAAGTCCCGAAGAAGTGGTCGTTGTGTGGGATAACGGGACGGCGGCCAACTACCGCTGCTCCGGTGCATACGACGTGAGGATATTCGACAGTGCTCCTACGGGTACGGTAACCCCCTATCACGTAAACAATACATAACACTTGTTGATAAAAGCGTGCAGCGTCCGTCCGCGGCGTCGACGCCGATGTTTTTACACACATGATGTGGAGTGGAGTTAAGGAGGATCTTTTGTAGTAAATACGTGCCTGTTAGAGATTACTTACTGTTTCCATTTCAAGAAACACTGGAGCTTAGGTGGTTGAGCGACGCGTGCTTTTCTGCCACAACGTTTAGTTACAAGCCGAGCAAACATCGTTCACTCCTTAATGAACATGAGAACCGATCAATTAATAGAAGTATGTGTTCAAGTGCATCGATGTGACGTACCTCCCATCAGTGTATGTATGCTGTACAAAAAAAGAGAATAAACGTGTAATAGACAATATATAAAAATAACAAAACATATAGTATATATCTGCATGCTGTGCAACCTGTTCAAGATAATCATGCATACGCTTGTCTTCTGCAGCATAACCGTTGTACCTTTACTTTGAAAACTCATAGGGATCAAGCATGACGGAACCATGTGTGACACCTGCCGCCAACAGCCCATCATTGGGATCCGCTGGAAGTGTGCCGAGTGCACCAACTATGACCTCTGCACAACTTGTTACCATGGGGACAAGCATCACCTCAGACACCGCTTCTACAGGATCACCACTCCTGGCAGTGAGAGGTTAGTTTTTGTGTGCCACACCACCCCTTAACCATTATTCTCTACCATTGTTGAACTTCTGATAAGATCAGAGAACATAGTATGGAGCATGTAACACGTCGGCATGGCCTATTCTTAACTCCCTGGGAATGGCTGTTTTTGTTGCTTTCTGTGTCTGAAACCTGAGAGGCCTTGTCTGAGCCCTGTCTTTCCTGCAGACACATGTTGCCCGGCAACAGCGTAGACTCATTTTCAGAGCCATTTGCTTTTTCTTTTTTTCTTTTTTTCTTTTTTTGTAGCTTCAAGCGTCTGTTTAAAATAATACAGGAAATTTGTCTAAGCCTGCATGACAATACATGTACTAAAATCTGGTTTGATCAGGACCAGATTATTTGAATTGTTATTGGATTGACTACTTTCACAAGCCCTTAATTCCTTTGTAATCTCAATGTAAAGTTGAGCCTATCATCGTGTATTAAGCCATTGTGTGTAAAACACTACCTGCAGTTTGCAGTCAAATGTTTAAAATGTTAAATTCAATTGTAACTTATTATTTGTCTTAATACAATGTCTTCATATAGTCACAGGTTCAATTACAGCATTTTGTGCCTTAGTATTTTTGCGATGGAGTCTTATCCATTCCAGCCAGGCTTTATTGAGAGCCTCAGTTGATGGTCTTCTGGCCCAACAGCTGGCAGCCTTTTCAACTGTTGACTCTGTTTCCCCCCTGAGACGGTTATATTGCATGGCAGCACACAATGGGTGCTGGAGGTGCTCCCTCTCCACACTCCTCCAACAGCAGGGTCGGGTGTTGGGTCATGCTACATTAGATTCTTTCACTGGCCACTGAGGAGGAGGCCGTGTTTGAAGGGAGCACACTGTTTGCTTTGGTCCAGCTGCCATGTCTGCCATTAGCAGCCACAATGGTGTCGGATGGTTTGAACTGTGCTTGGGAATTAATCAGCCATTTCTTACATGTGTTTATTTACTCATTTAGCGAGCACGAGGCTGTGCTGCTCAATGTTTGTATCAATGTATAAGCCATAACGGTCATTCTGGTCATTATTGGAGATTTCCCCTCTCAAACCCAAGTTATATGTGTACATTTGTATACAATATATTGTGTCAGTAGCTGCCATGAGAATCTTAGTTCACTGCCATTCATGTTACACTCTGAGAGACACTGACAGTGTATGTAGCGTGTGTGTGGTGCAGCAAGCCTTATATCCGATACTAGATATCCACACAGTGTTCAATATTCTCTGCCACAGAGCAGGTTCTGAATGGCTCTTATACTGGAATGCACCCCCCACCCCACCCCCCTTGTTTGCCAATTAACAGATGAACGGCTAGTATTGTAAGGCAGCACTTGAGAAATTCAGAGCATGTGATTCGTCAGATTCAAAATAAGGCCGTCCAACCAGCACCAGACCCAGCATTAGGGTTCAATAGCACCGCTTCTTTTCTGTCCATGTTATACGTGGACAAGATCAAAGTACTGGACCAAAGTACCCAGACTCTGGGTTTAATCCAGGATCAATGCATCAAACCTCATGTAATGGCGTTAATGTTCACCAAATTCATTTATTACTCCACTATAAGAGATTAAACTGGAGCACTGCCTTTTCGCTCTCTTGTATCATCTCTTGTTATAGACTAAACCAATTTAGCAATCATTAATAGCAGACCATTTTGTTATAATATGATAAAAAATATATTAGCAGGTATAATCAATTTATTACAAACAGGAAACCTTTTAGGCTAAGGGCCCATCAAATATTACTTTGGATCAAGCTTCAGGGTATGAACTACTATTGTGTGACAACTGTTCATCTGCCACACCCAGAAAATAAACATTTATCGTGTAATCTTTGTTGCAGTGATTGTCCTTTTTCTACACTGCAGTTGAAAAAGAAAGGTGTCCAAAAGGCATTTAGAAACCATCAATTCACCTGCTTTGACTTTTTGACCACATTGAGTATCTGTCATCAAAATTCCTTCGGAGATGTGGATTACAAACAATATGTCGCCACATTGAATATCTGTCAGACAAAATACCGGGTGCAAACACTTTGTCAGACGCCTCTGTTTTGATCCGTTTGATCTCTAGAGATGTGTGCAGTGATATTTGTCGTCTTATTTGCCCGCCCCAGCAGAAATGGCAGGTGTCAACAGCAAAAGGCACAGACCGGCCTAATGATACGAGTGCATTTCTTTGAAGCCATTTCCCTCTGTCTATCAACATGTATGTCGTAGGACATCAGTCTTTTTCCCCGTGTTGCAGTATTGGTGTGTGTAGTGTTGTGATCATGGGAATAGGAAGTGAAATGCAATAGCAGAGGGAGGGAGGGAGCAGTTAGCCATAGGCAGTCCCTTCTGAAACATCAGTTCATTCTTGGAGCCATATGGTCAGATACAGCGCAGTGGTCATCAAATAGTAATAGAGTAAGCACTTACTGTTTTGACTTTGTTTGCTTTGAAATAAGATGCCTTTAGAAGCCCCTTTACGACCCAAGGAGGCTTTTGTTTTTGTTTAGTTTTTGTACGTCTTGTCTTCTATTAATTATGTTCTCCTTTTATCCTATTGATATGTTCTATGTTTTCTTTTAGATAAAAACAAAACATTTCTCTTTTCACTTAAAATGTCAACAATAAAGATACACTCAAATGTAACATTTCCATCCCAATATCTTGGGGGAAGAGACGGTTCTTCTTTGAGTTTTAACTGGATCATATGGGGGAAAAAATGCTAACTATTTGTATTCTTCTGCAATAAAACTGTCTTTGTTGCTTTTTCACAGAGTGCTTTTGGAGTCCCGCCGTAAGTCCAAGAAGATCACAGCCCGGGGCATCTTCACGGGGGGCCGGGTGGTGAGAGGCGTAGACTGGCAGTGGGAGGACCAGGACGGCGGCAATGGGAGGAGAGGAAAGGTATGAGGAGAAGACACAGTGAGACTAGGGATGTCAACAGTTAACCGTTAATCGGTTAACCACCGAGAATATTTTTGACCAGTTACGAATGTCGGTCTATAGGTTAATTTGCATACACACACACACACACACACTCTGCTAACGGGATGCCGGGTTCACACTGGACACAGAAGCGGTAATTTGTGGACAAAGGAAACAGTGAATTGCCATAGAAGTACTTTATCATGAAGACCAAAGTGATACGGCTATTGTTTACGTTCATGTTTTAGTGAAGCCACGAGAGACAATTAAGAGGGTCTGATCACCCAGACCGGTATAGTCTTTTAAGCCCTTTCTTGAGCTAGCTACCTAACCAGAAACTATTAAGAAAGTACGTCTTTCCAACATGAACTTCTACTTAAACGAATATTGTCAAGTTGTAAGTGTCATTCCATTTGCACAAATACTCGTTTGACTCACCAGATATTCTGTTGATATTCACTGACGGAATTTCACTCACGGTCGGAATTCGTAGCAGCTTCAGGTGCTGATACACTTCTAGCTGTCAACTCAGCCTGTGACTGATCTTGTCAACAAACAAGTGTAGCTTGGGGATCACTTGTTTCGCTGATGATGGGCTGGAGACAGCAGTCAAAATGATAGCCTAATCATTTAGTTTGCTTTTTGAAAGTAATTAAAACGCGAAGAACGCAAACAACACAATAAAAAAAAAGCGTCATGTCTCATTTATTTATTTATTTATTTATTACAAATGAACGGGTTAGTTGCCGGTTAATGGGTGTCGGGCTACTGCTTAAGCAACTGACTGACATCCTAAGTGAGACACAAAAAACTTGCATGTGAACAAACACGAAGTAAAAAAAAACAAAACACCATGACATTGTCTATGCAGAACAAGTAGAGAAACTAGCTCCGGGGCAGCCGCCATGAAATCTATCAATCATTTTCATGTTAGACCTGTTAAAGATCCTGGATGGGAACCATTAACGTCGATACTTTATCTAGGGCCATGCGTCTCTCCAATAACACAATGTCTGTTGAGGGTGAATTCGTGTAACAGTCAACAACAGCTCCATAAAGACCTCGTAGTTTGACTCCAGTCCAGACCCCAGCGTTTTCAATTTAACAGTCCCTGCAGGCAAATTAAGACTTCATTTTGCTGTTATTTAATAGCATATCTCATTATTCTTTTATGATGCTGTAAGCAATATGCTCCTCAGCAAGCCGCTATTAGATGTCCTTCATCTTGGATTAACTGTTTATTACAAATGTGACCTCTTATGGGCCATTAATCAATTATTCCTTGATAGAGCCCTACATGTCTCATTTTAAACTCTGTATTCACTTAGGGCATAACTGTTTAATAATTAATGAATTGTGAGGTGGCTGTACTTTCTTATAAAATTCATAGGTTAGCTCCTTTGTGGCTTAACAATAGCTCATGTTGAAATATGGGACAGGTTTGATTTGATCTTAACAGTCCTTAAGGTAGATTTATTTTATTCTTTTTAGCATTATTGGCTTTTGTGGAATAATTGTCATCAGCCCTGTGATTTTATTATTTAAGAACCTTTCTATTACCCATTCATAGTCTATTTTTGCCTAATTTGAACAAAACCGTGTTTTCCAGCTAATATATGTGTTTAAGTCATTATAAAAGTCATGGTATAATGCAAGCACTAACGTGTTCTGGTGATGTGTAGCTGTCTTTGTGTTGAGTTCATCATGTGTGTGTGGTAGCATTCCTATATACTTTGACATACATTTTTTTGGAGTTTCTATAAGAAAGACAGTGCCAGTCACAATGGTCTCATAAAAATGTCTATTGAATCAAATGTTGCTGCGTAAACAAATTTGAGATCCAATCAGATTTTAACAGCTCCCCCAAGAACTCAAATGGAATGAAATCTTCCCTACTGATTCCCGCTTGTAATACTCTCCCGACGCTGGGGAATGCAACTTGTCTCAGCGTTGTGATCATAGTAAAGGTACAGGAGACAGGACTGCAGATGGTGCATTTTAGTGCTGGTCTATAAATTGTCATATACAACTTTTCCGAGCAACCTCATCTTCTCTAAAACTTTGTGAAACCGCGTCCAAGGATGTCATTGCGATGCAATGTTCAGTTCCATGCCACTGTGCCTCTCTCTATGGGAGTGCTAGTAGGGGAAGCCCATTCAGCTTAACTCTTCCTTGTGCAAGAGCTGCGTGTTGCATTGTCCCCCGTAGACGACATCAATGAAATGAAACATGCATTTTCGCAGTCCTTTGTCTCTGTTACATTCCACCTCCCCCTACCTTCTCTGCAGGTGACCGAGATCCAGGACTGGAGCGCGGCCAGCCCCCACAGTGCTGCGTACGTGCTGTGGGACAACGGGGCCAAGAACCTCTACAGAGTTGGCTTTGAGGGGATGGTGAGCAAACTTCCAGCCGGACACACGCACACATGCACACACAACACACAACACAGTCCACACACACACACACTGAGTCTTACAATAGATCAGCTGTCGGATGGTCTTTGTGTTTGGCCACAGGCTTGAGGCCCTTTCTTTGGCTGCCAGGCCTTTGTGAGAGAGCCATGCAGCCGGCATGTGTGGGGCACCATTGTGCAGGCAGCTGGAAGGGGAGGGGGGGGGATCTACATGATAAAGGCAATCTGCTCCCCTTTCTGCTGTTTAGGGGAAGAG
>OMNO01065905.1:0-11758 GCA_900303215.1 Trachyrincus scabrus
ACTAACAAGGCAGATAGTTAAATACTGCAGCGTGACCCTTTGTGCCAAATAAAAGCCTGTAGTCTCACTTTGAATATACTTTTAGGTACAAGATGTTTAACCCAGTGCTATGAGCACACCAATTGATGTTTGCGCCACAGCTTGTTCCAATAATACCTTGCTACAAATACATATATTTCATAGCTTAAAGTGATGGACAACAGGATCTGAAAACGGTGATGACTACCTGGCCAAGAGGGAAAATGGATTCCACCCATTAAATCGGCTTGAAGGAAGAGATTGACTGTTGAGATTGCAGTGGATTTCATGAAACAATTTGCTGATGCTTAATAACCCCTAACATAAGACGTAAATAACGGATCTATGTTGTCCATCACTAAGCTTTTAACAAATTTAAACCATTATAGTGCAAGTAAGCCTACCTGCCTCGGTTCTGTACAAATTGTCACATTTTACCGTTGATGTATTTACATTAAACACAGACAATACATATTTTTACAAATATTTATTTTTATCCACACATCTCCGATCCCAGTTTAGATGATGCCAATCTGAAATGAAAGAGAAAAGGGATTAGATGGAGCAATATACACTGAGGCCTGTTCTTAGATCTGTGGTTCCTTTGACATCACAGTGAGTCAAAATAAATGACTGGTATACCATCTCATCACACACACACACACAGAGGTCCACTTACTTTGTTTGCAACATCCAACGCATCATAATCTGGTGCTAGTCGGACGTATGCCTTCTTCTCACCATCAGGCCTGAAATGTGAAAAGAGTCGAGTTTAAGGAAAACGCCTCAGCTAAGGTCAATTGAAAGCACTTTGCCTGGTTGCATTTCACTTAAACCATTTGTTAAACTACGAGTTGTCAAGGCAACCTTTTAACATTTGTTTTTTTCGACATCCAATATTGTAGCCAACAATAAATTACAACCCATATAATCTACCAAAAAAGAAAATATATCTTAAGTGTATTTTATATCATCCCAGTGTACCTTCAAAAACCTACCAATTGTACATACATTGAGACATAAGTCATTTCTAGTAGGCAAGATCAAGACAACACTAAAAGCAACTCAAGGCTATGTTATGCTTTAGGACCTACCTGATCAACGTGTTGACCTTGGCAACATCGATATCGTACAGCTTCTTGACGGCGTGTTTGATCTGGTGCTTGTTGGCCTTGACGTCAACGATGAACACCAGTGTGTTGTTATCCTCGATCTTCTTCATGGCCGACTCGGTGGTCAGCGGGAACTTGATGATGGCATAGTGGTCCAACCTAGGAGACAGAGCACCAGACTTTAGTTTAAAAAGCCATCACTTCTTTAGCTGGCCTACAGATCGAGCTACAAACCTTATTCATGCCTACAGGCCATAAGGCGTTACAGCACACATGACACAAATCCACACAACCTACAGTCGGTGTTCTGCTTATTGAGACGATGTTTGGTGCATCAGTCGTAAAATGCTGGAATCATATTTGTCATACTTTGATCGCTGTAAACATCATTTGCACCAAACCCGTGTACGTGAATACTGTCATGATTCAAAACCGAAGATTATATACACTCACTTGTTCCTACGAGGAGCACTCTTGCGAGGATACTTGGGCTGCCTGCGGAGACGCAGGGTCTTGGGGCGACGGAAGGTGGGAGAAGTCCTGATCTTCTTCTTCTTCTGACTGTGGACTCCTTTAAGAACGGCTTTCTTGGCCTTGAGGGCCTTCGACTTGGCCTCAGTCTTGGCAGGGACAGCTGGAGGAGAGGAAAGGCACACATTGTATTTAGTGTAGTATGGCACAAATGTACGACACGTTACGAAGTTCACTGCTTCGCTGTTGTCACCAAAACCCTGTAAAAAATAATCTAGTCGATGTCCAAGGCGGATGGAAATTTAATTGGCTTTAAAAATGTGTATTTAAAATGAGTCTCTAGAAACAGGTTCTGGCATCAGTGGTTCCTTTGAGTTCGTCACAGCGAATCAGACAAAATGATTATACATCATGTGCACAGAATGTCCCATTTCGGAAGAGATTAACATTTAACTTAAGGCAGTCAACAGAGACACATGTCCACTCTGAAGATGATCGTCCCATCACGTTTCACGTGTAGCACAGAGTTGCTACAAGACATGCTATCCTCATACACAACACAATTAAACATATGTACGCTCACGACGGGCGGACAACGTATAGTATTATTAAAAAAGTCCTGGGCTTAAGTATTAAGTTACCTTTGCGATGTAACCGTTTAGCTTAGAAACACGCTAGCCTCTGTTAGCATAACGTAATGCTAGCACATTGCTGCTGAGGCAAGCCGCTTGGAAACTTGCGTGGTGGATTTGCGTTATCTTTATACGTCCAAACGAACGCATTTAAAACATTGTATCAAGGTGGACGTGAGTTACACTTGGTTCTCGTGCTATTGTTGGTTGTAAACTAGATGTAAGTGGGGGGTATTTGGCCAATTTAGACCGTTATTATCATGGGTTTACATACCTTCCTTCTTCACCTTCGGTGCCATGTTGAGAAAGGAAGATAGTAGGGGGTTTCCTTCCGTATAATGCAAGGGCGAGACTTTATTGTGGATATCGCGATCGTTGGGAAACGAGGTCTGTCAAACAGGAAGTAAAGTACGGATCCACGGGATGACCAAAAAGCTTCATTTATAATTTTCTTCACAGAAAATCCAGATTTAATTGATAGAATAATGCAAACGGTACTCAGTTATTGGCAACACTTGATTCATATCATTAACTGACTAAACTGTTGCGGTGTATGTAACTCTCGAAGCTTAACCGTCACAATTATTACAATTTGATAGGTAAAAATTGAAGTATGTAGTACTACTTCATTTCGACCCTTGACTAACTCTGCAACTTGTACCAACCAATTCAATTGCATTTAGCAGTACTCTCCTTTTTTATTTGGAGTGAATTAAATGCATCAACCACATTGACGGATGTATACTTTGATGTCATTGCTTAAAAGTATAAAGACAGTGGTGTTATTGCAGATTAAAGCAAAACTGATAAAATTGACTTACATTTTTTTTATTTGCATGAATACAATATATACAACATTTAATACTATAAGTTGTATATAAAACTTATATTCAAAAAAATGTCAGCAAGAATAAACCATTTACAGACAATGTATTTATGTAGTTTTCTCCATTTAGTTGAAATTTGACTGTCACTGAGTCGGTTAGCTTTCAACTTATGTCAGGAACATGAGGAAAGCATGAGAGAACCAGACATCATGTCTTAACAATTTTTTTATTACTAATCAAAATCCAAAAATAACTGCAACGTAAGAGACGCCCATAGTTCTGTCATCAAGCCTTTACTTCTCCTTTACTTGTCTTGTCTTTCTTCTTTGGTGACCTGAAACAACAACATAACACAATGAATATCCTGCTTTGAATTAATGTTCCTAAACCAGAATAATGTATGACATTCAAACGGCTTCTGGTCTTAAGGGCTGACTAAATTACTCCATTATAGGACATTATTGAGCCAAATATGTTAGATATGCTATGCTCAAGCATAAATACCAGACTGAATATAACTAGTATCTGACCTTAATCAATAACATGCAAATACAGCTAACTTACTTCTTCAGCTTGGACCCCTTTCTCTGAGATTGTTGCTGGTTTGTTTTCTGTGTTTTTCTCTTTCCCTGTTTCTGTGTACTTTGGCCCTCTGGCGTGTTTGAGGCGTTTTGTGTCTCTGACTCCGGCTTCACAGCTGGCTGCTGGGACTTCCTCTGCTGCTTCTTTGGTCCTTTGGCGTTTCTGTTCATCATGGAGCGTGGCGTTGTGGAGATCGTGGTTCTCCGGGGTGGTTTCTGTTTGAGTGACCTCTTCAGTTTACTAGATTAAAAGAAGAAAAAGAGTCAACGTAGGGCTGGGCAATAAATCGATAAATAAAGCTCTAATTCAACATGAGAATTATCATCATTAACAGCAAATTATCTACAGACCAAGGCCAGCATACACCTGCTGTCTGGTGAATCAACAGCTGCACAAAAAGCCTGCTGAAACAACACCAAGTCCACCAAGCACCTGCTGACACAGCAGTACAAAATCGTGGTGTTGTTTCACCAGGGTGTGCTTCTGCTTATGGAAGACCAAGGAGGAGGATTTGTACCCGCGGATCTTCTTCAAGCCCATCATGTAGTCAGGTACCGGACAGCCCGCTTGCTTGATCACGTTGGCAATGCTGAGGAAGATGGAAGAGACATGTTGTTGAAAGAAATCCAACTCAACCAAAAGAAAAAAGGTAATTTATTTTTTTCCTTTTGTCTTAGGTTTGCCTTTTTGTGTTTACATTATTGCTCAGTTTTCAAATATAAAAACGACATAATCTTACACACACTTTACTCTGCCTTCATGCCATAATTTGCCACATCGCACAGTGGACTGGAATAGATCCGGAAATTAGTGCCCCCGTGTACTGAATCGAGAATCGATTTTAAATTGGGAATCGATTTTTTTAAATCGAAATCGTGACGCCAAGAATCGAAATCGAATGGAATCGCGAGGTACCGGAAGAGTCTCACCACTAACATTCATGCATACCTGCGCAGTAGCGGCTTGTCATTCTCTGTGAAGAAGGTGACCGCTTTCCCCGTGTGCCCAGCTCTGCCCGTGCGTCCTGACAACGGATAACAAACACATTTTAAAAACACACCGTAGTCCCATAGAGTTTGTAAGCGACAGACTGCAGAGAGAACTGACCGATGCGGTGGATGTACTCTAAGGCACTGGTGGGGAAGTCGTAGTTCAGAACCAGGTTAACTCCTTTGAAGTCAATTCCTCTGGTCAGAAGAGCGGTGCAGATCAACACCCAGATATCGCCCGACCGGAAACTTCTCATCACGTTGTCCCTCTGGCAGAGAAACCCAAACACGTCACACATGAGTCAAAGTCCTGACATCTCACTCTTCTAACCGTGTTGTGCATCCTGTTAGAGGTGTGTGTGTGTGTGTGTGTGTGTGTGTCTCTACCTGTTGCTGTGTGCGGTCTGCATGGATGACGTCCACGTTGATGCCTTCGTAAACCAACTCGTGGAAGAGTTCTCGTGCTCGATCGATGGACTGTACAAACACCAGCATGGGGGGCATGAAACCCTGAGGGAATACAAACAGACAAACGTTAACGGAGTCCCACCTTCTGAGCAGAACGATGCAGAACGGTTTTGATAGTCGACCCGATGGGACTTTACCTTCTTGATGAGGTCCCTCACCGCCAGCAGTTTCCCGTTCTCGGTCCCCACAAACAGCAGCTCCTGCTCCACCGTCGCCACCGCCGTGTTCCTGGTTGGTGAAAAGCGGATCGGACAGCACAGTCAAGAGCAGGCAATCCAGTGGACCCCGGAGCGCCACATTAAGAACATCAGAGGATGTTACCCGGGAGCATCGCAGGAGAACTTTACCGTTGGCCCACGTTGACAGAGACGAGGTTGTCCAGGTTGAGGCGACACCACTGATCCACTTCCGCCGTGCACGTGGCGCTGAAGAAGGCCCTGCGCACGCGAGGACAGGAGCAGGCGAGGAACACGGTGGCCAGCTGATCTCGGAAGCCCCTCTTCCCGGCCTCAAACAGCTTGTCCGACTCATCCACCACCAGCCACTCCACCCTGGAGCACGCGCACGTCGGATCAACGTTTCTGGGATTATTGATGCTCTGCTTTCCCCTGCCCGGATAGTTACCCTGACCATAACAACACCAAACCCATACGTACCAACCTCATATCTAAACATTACCATCTCTAACCCAATACCTAGACTTTACCATCTCTAACCCAAGAGAACTTAACCATTTCTATGGCATCATAGGGATAACCACTGGAAAAATGAGTGGCAGTCAGGTGGAGAATCTAGAGTTAGACAACGAGCTAGCTAGCCTAGCTTCGGTTCTTGAAACTCTTGAAACTTGAAAACAGATGTATGTGTACCTGCTCAGATCGAGTCCCGGTGGATCCTCTTTAAGAAGGTAGATCAGTCTGTTCGGAGTGCTCACCAGGATATCTGGAAACACAAACGGAGGACAGAGAATAAGTTGAGAAGACGGTTGAAGAGTTACTTTCACCTTGCCAGCTCTTTCCTCTAAAACGCTTCATCACCACGTCCAAGCGGGCATAACATTACAACTACAAATAATATTGAATACACTGTACAACAAGTACTCCTTCCATAACATACCATGTCCTATATTCCTCCTATTCTTAGTCCTGTCGTTATATAATGTTTTACTAGGAACTGAATCATCAGTTCAGAATGCTTTTTCACCGATCTTACCGTATTTTTTACTCGACTGAGGTCCGTATTTCTTGGCTGCTAAGGAGGCCTTGTCGATGATGTGAACTCTGAACCCTAGACCGTCTGACAGGCGAACCAGCTCCCTATGGGTCTTAACATGCAGAAAAAGGTGGTTGGTTAAAAAGATGTTGCCCGAATATCGCATCACATATACCCAATAACTACAGTATCCCACTCTTACAGTTCAGTAAGGCCTTGTGTGTTTTTAGGGTCCTGATACTTTGCGGCGTGGTTAGGTATGGGTGGGTGATGTGGGTACCTGGCTAGCCAGCTCCCTGGTGGGAGAGATGATGACAGCCCTGAAGCCCTGATTGGCTGGTTGCTTCAGGTGAGCCAGCAGCGGTAAACAGAAGGCCAGCGTCTTTCCTGATCCCGTGGGAGCGCAGGCCAGGATCTCCCGTTCCTGGCGTAACAATAAGAAGCAGATTCAATCCACATGCACAGACAAATAAGGCTATATTAAACACCCGACAGTGCAGTCAACCATACAAGGCAGTTTGTCAGGAGTAGTCTCACAAATCAGACTTCTAAAGTCTGATGGCAGATGACCTCATATCTGGGTGAACGGGGCATTTCGCTTTCTCTCGCTTCATACGTGTTTCGACCAATCATGTTGCTGGAGGCGGGGATCTGTAAGTGCGTAATTGGCTATTAACAGCTAACACAAACTCGGCCAGCAGCAGTAAACCCCTTTCTGAAAACTTTTCATCCACTTGCGCGAATGAGTTTTCTTCGGTAGAATATCTCGGAGCAGAGGAGGTGCCAAACAACCCTTCCAGTGTTCTCTAAAGTGTCAAGCGTCCTGTAATGTCCTGTAATGTCCTGTAGTGTTCTGTAGTGTGCTGTGATGTCCCTAGAGTGCTGCGCCTACATGCATCATCAGGGGAACAGCCTGCATCTGGATGGGCGTCGGGGAGCTCAGCCCTGCTTCTTTGAGGTTCTGAAGAACTCGTGGGTGCAGGCGGTACTCTGTCTGCAGGTCCTCAAACGTGCACACCGGGTCGGGAATGTCAGAGCCGTGCACGTATATGCGGTGCTGATTCCGAATGCGGTTGACCTGAAATTAATTATAAAAAAAATAAGTTGGGAGAATAACCAGACATTCTACTGGAGCATGACGTTAACTGGTCAGCACACGTTATAAATTACATCATTTTATGTAGAATACAGAAGAGAGACACTCCCTCTTTGGATAAAATCGACCACCAAACGGCATTTATATATAGAAATACCTTTTCATTATGAAGATCTTTCAGCCTCTTCAAGGAGGCCTTGTCCTTTCCGGCCTCCTGCTTCGGAGGTTTCCCCTCAGAAGCGGTGGTCCAGCTTATTCCATTCGAGTCAGTGGTTTCTTGTCGTCCACCAGCTAAGTCAGGAAAATAATAACATGTTGCTTTGGTTCTTTTAAATGAACAAAGTGTTCAGCCAGCACATTATTTAACCCTAACCCTAAAAAAGACTCTCCATCCAAATAGTGTGGGATGTGAATAGTGAATGTTCACCTTCTGTGTCCACCTGAACAGCTTTCTTCTTTTTCTTCGACTTTACAGTCAAGTCTTCTGGCTTTCTTTTCCTTTTTTCTCCACCTTCACTGTCCTCCTCTGCTTGACCACTGGGAGCATCCTCCCGGGGGTCAGTCTCCTCTGCTTGACCCCTGGGAGCATCCTCCCGGGGGTCAGTCTTGCTGCTCGAGGCTCTCCCAAAGAAGTCGATCCCCGAGATGTGATCAGAAGTCGCTTGTGCTCCCTGAGAGCGCACTATCTGTAGGATACACAACGCGATACTTCATTACATGTTTGAAATGTATCCATTTTAGACACCACCACACAATAACAAGAAAGTAACACACAAATTGGACTATCCCCCTCAAAAGGTTGTGATGAAACTTAAAACATTAAGAGCATGCTGTCCCAATGTCGCAAATAGAAAGCAACTCCACAAACTAATGTCAAGGATTATTATTCGTCGTTGGACATTACCTTAAAACGTTCGGCATCTTTTCCAAATCTCTTTAAATCAAATTTTGCTCCAGCGCCGAGCTTTCTGAACAAATCCACGGCGTCCATTCCGACAGCGTGGTGTTCCCTTCAGGCATTACTAGTCAACATCCGGATCATACGTCCGCTCTCGCTGTAAACGGCGCCCCCTGGAGGCCACGCTATGTACAAATCATCCACAGCAATAGACATGCATTGTTTTTGTATATACAGTCATCATGACTGACAGACTGCTCAAATAAATCGGACGCTTTGTTTGTGGAAATTATTTAATTAATAAAATGTATTAACATATAATAAAATAAATACAAAATAAGAGACATTTGATGGCGTCTTCACAAGACTTCGGTCTTCATAAGACAAGAGCATACCGGATTCCATTTAAAGACTGAAGATACATGTTTAGTCTGTGGCTATATAATGGTTTGATTCTCGGCTTGTTGCCCTGGCGCTTACTCTCAGGTCTATCATGATTTGAATCTTGAGGTCTGTCCTGTCTTTACAAGACTGACGGGAATCATAAGCTGGGCTGTGCTGAAACTGACAATGCAACATCCAGCTCCACACTGCTCTTGAGCAAATCCTCTAGATAGTCTACAACCCTCTCCCTCCCATTCTCCCTTTCTCTCGCCACCCCTTCGGCCTCCCCCTCCACCTGCAGCTCCTTGAGCCCAGCCAGGGTCTGCTGGAGGCCTGTGGTTCTCTGCTGGAGGCTGAGGCCCTCCGTCCCGCTCTCTCTCTCCCCATCAATCCCCCCGTCTCCCCCCTCCCCGCGCAGGTAGCGGATGAGGTGCTCTCTGATGGCCCTGCCCTCGTCCCCTGCTAGCGCCGCCCCTAGCGCAGGCATGTCCTCCCATTGGCTGAGGCTGAGCAGGTGTATGAGGGCCTGCAGGAGTGTCTTGCGCAAGCTAGCACAGTAGCGGTACTCCAAGAAGTCGTGCGTCTCCTCGCTGTTCTCCAGCGCCGTGGCTAGAGAGTGCCACACGCAGACGAATCTCTCCACGTCACCGTAGCAACGGCGGCAAGCGGGCACCGAGAGGGCGGCGGCCGACTTGATTCGCACCTTGAAGTTCTTACAGGAAATGACCACGGCGCACAATGCGGAGAAGGCGTCGCTAGACCAGGAGGCGGAGTCTAAGCAGAAAGAAAAAAAAAAGATTTGGATATGAGTCTTCAAGGTCATCCCAATCAAGCGGTTAGTGTACTCGACAAAACAGGACATCAAAATGCACTCGAGAGCATTGTCATGGAAACAACTTATCGGGTTGCTTTTGATAGGCAACCATTTTGAACCAATCACATCCCTGCATCGTGATATGATATCCATGCAGACTTCAGAGCTTTATGTCTGGGATATCAGGGGTTTGTACTGGAGAGGATTTACCGAGGGGCAAGGTGGGGTTTCTGAAGGCGTTTCCCAAGGCATAACAGGCATTCCATCGGATCTTCATGGTGGCCTCTGATTGGACGGTCTGCACGAGCGCCCGCACTGCCTCCTCCAGAGGCCGCTGGAACACTGAGCGAGTCAGCTGACCGTACCGCATGAAGTGGAGTAGATTCCCCAGCGCACGCACAGAGTTACACTTCACCTGAAACGGTCAAATATGGACAGGGCATTTTATATTATACAAAGGTATCGTACTGATTAGGGAGTAAACTATTTGACTCTCGGCCGAAAGGTTGTGAGTTTGAACCCCAATGGCTGCAGTCTACCTGCAGGCTTGGATAAAACCGTCTGCTAAATGACAAAATGGTAACAGTAGCAATCCATCTCTGATCCCGCTTACATTTAGCCCCACTCTTATCATTTAATATAATCTATAAAGATTGAACTGTTCACGGACAGCACAACATCAACCAGTGATTTAATCCGGTCTCCTCTCACCCGGTCCTTGTCAGCAGAGGCCCGGGTGGCCGACTGCAACATTTTCAGCAGCAGCATGTCGGACAGTTCCTCCTGGAAGTCAACAGCAACACTCTCCCTGAACCGGAGAACGGGGCAGAGTGAGCCATTTGATTCAGGACACATTAGCCTACTGAACAAAAGCTCTAACACATCTAATAAACCAGTTGCTTATTAGAGTTGTTCCAATAGAGACTATTTACAATATGCGTCTTTTCTTGACAATAAGTGTGCAGAACCTGAATGTTTTCCTACAGATTGGCAATATGGCAGTAGTGTGAATCCAATCAGTAACCCTGGCAGTGTTAACACCAGTTGTGCTAGACAGTACCAGTGTGTAGAAACTGTTCTCACAAGATGACAATAAACTCAGAAGCTGATCTCGTACCATCTCAAAACAAAATGTGTTTTACTGATGGACGCTCAGCGTGTAGAAACTGTTCATTCTTACATGTTGACAATAAGCGTGTCTGTGAGGTTGCCCAGCGACCAGGCAGCTTTGGCTCGGACATGTGGTGATTTATCCTCCAGCGCCATTAGAATAGTGTTAGCTGTGTCGGCCACAAACATCACATCCTGCAGAGAGAGAGAGAGAGAGAGAGAGAGAGAGAGAGAGAGAATTGAAACAGGTACAACGTATTTGTTCAGTGGCCAAATGAACAAATATCAGGCAAGATTTGGTCAGCATTGAAAACCAAGGTCGCTTGGCAGTAAAACTGTGATGTGATATCATCACATTCGACGATCATCTCTTCGATCATCACCCAACGAGGCTGGATGGTGTTCTAGAACCCCGGGAAGCTGGGATCTTGAATCTAGCATCTTTCATTGCGTCAGGATTTAACATTATGTGGCACTATATATATATATATATATATATATTATTATTGATTTGATAAACATCTTAATAGACTGCAAAGGTACACATCAGGACTGGATAAAGGTACAAGTGTGTGAGTGAGCACTATGGCTGTATACGTTTTTCGGTTTGAAACCGAAAAATCTGAAAGAAAATGATCTTGTGGTCCTCATATCTCAGACCAAAGCAATGTCTAGGCAGCGTTTTAGGTGACAAAAAGACTGCATATTCGAATTGAGCTTTTCCATCCAAAATGAAGAAAGAGCAGAGCACGGGCCAGACCAAGCCTGGTCCTGGTCGGGTACCTCTCGGAGGCAGGGGAACAGGATGTAGACCCCCAGAGCCCTCACAGCCGCAGCCTTCACCAGAGAGTTCTCACTGTAGGTCAGCCCCAGCAGCACCGTGATGCACATCATCTGGATCTTATCCTGCACACACATAATACACATTATATGGATCTCATCACACACACACACACACACACACAATTATAAGACAACCCAATACTAATAGAAATACAACAACACTAGTCACTCTTACGTCCAGCTGTGTGAAGGCCTGTGGGAGGATGGCGGCCAGGGCGTCACATGCGCTGGTCTGCAGGGTGGGGTGATGTTCGCTCTGCAGGGCCCCATTCAGAGGCCCGCGCAAGACCTCAGACCAAAAG
>OMNO01065918.1:0-10501 GCA_900303215.1 Trachyrincus scabrus
GCCCCTTTAATGGCGTGTTTTGAGTCATCCTGTTTGAACCTCGATGTGTTTTGTTTTTTCTCTATCTATCTCTATATCTCCACACACCACCTGCTTGCGTGTGGTCAGATGAAAAGGCAGACAGGGCAATCTACTTCCTGTAGACTCTATACTTCCTGTAGACTCTATACTTCCTGTAGACTCTATACTTCCAGTAGACTCTATACTTCCTGTAGACTCTTGTGGAGTGTGTGTTGTTGGTGGCTGGTTTAAGCAGCCTCACCTGGTCAGAGTTAGACTAATTGGACTCTGGGACTGGGTGAGGCTGCACACCTGTGGGGCATTGGCTAATCAGGACCACAGGTTAAACCAGCCACCAGCACACACACTCGGGAGGGAGCTCCAGCATGTACCACCTGCTCTGTTGTTCAGACTACCACAAACTACAATAAACCGGTTTCCTCATCAACTGCCTGTGTCCTGCTGTGGGAGAAGCCTGGGAAAGCCATAGGAGATGGCATGTGGCAGGGATGAACTGCTACATTGGCCAATGTAGCAGTTCATCCCTGCCACATGCCATCTCCTATGGCTTCCCTGTGGGCCTGATTAGCCAATGCCCCACAGGTGTGCAGCCTCACCCAGTCCCAGAGTCCAATTAGTCTAACTCTGACCAGGTGAGGCTGCTTAAACCAGCCACCAACAACACACACTCCACAAGCACCTTTAAATATCTATAAATGTTTCGAGTTTCCTGGTTTGAGAGGTTGATTTTTATTTGATTGGATTCATTAGTTAACGAGTTGTTCCTATCCGTGGTATATGGTTATTATATCACAGCGACGCAAAGCATAGGCCACCAAGTACGGCAATATGAATGTATTATACACACTCAAATTTAAATTGTTTGTATTAATAAATAATGTTCAAAATAAGTGCATGAAAGTATATACACATAGTGTGATGAAAAGAAATTAGGGTTTAGCATTATATTGATTTCATTATTTGGCTATTTATTTACATTAATTTGTATATTGCCATTTATTGTGCAACCACTGACGATAAAGTACCTATCGGAAAAATAGGACCTGGGGTGCGTTGTATATCACCAATAGCCGTTTTATAACGATGTCAAAATGTTTTAGGCTGTATTATTACTTTCATTTACCACGACTATGAACCAATCAGATTGCTTGATTTGAGCTTTATAAAGCGTCATATAGCTTTGGATTGGATGCCATAATACTAATATTCCTCCCAATATGATTAGAGTTAGTCAGATTTCTTAAAATACTAAAATGTATTTTAAATGAAAGATGACTATTGTGGGACAGGGGGGAGTATTACATATTAGGCCAACATACAAATAAATACTAAAATGAATACTACATTAAGTGATAAAGATGGAGGACCCCACTCCAGTCCCGTTTCAGAAAAGGCTTCAGGGGTCAGTTCAGTTTGAATGGTTTTTAATGTCCAGTTGTATGAGTGTATGAATGAAATGAACAATAAAGAATATAAGATAGTACCAATGTCTGTGTGCTTTGTCAGTGTAGCTTCTTAAGGTCCATACAAGGTACAAGGTTCATTTATTGTCATTCTACAACACATGGATGGATGAATTAGTGTCTTACAGAGTCTTATTGAGTCTTACAGCCGAAGGAAAGAAGCTGCTCTGTAGTCTGGTGGTAAGAAAGCAGATACTTCTGTATCTCTGTAGTCTGGTGGTAAGACAGCAGATACTTCTGTATCTCTGTAGTCTGGTGGTAAGACAGCAGATACTTCTGTATCTCTGTAGTCTGGTGGTAAGACAGCAGATACTTCTGTATCTCTGTAGTCTGGTGGTAAGACAGCAGATACTTCTGTATCTCAGACGGCAGCTGGGCAGACAGGCTGTTGATGGGGTGGGTGTTGTATATACCTATAGTAGTGCACACTGAGGTCATTTAATTTTGAATAAATATAGGCTATATGATGGGATCAAAACCTAGAAAATGCGGTCTATGAGGAATAGCTCTAGGAGCAGCCCCTTCTGGGTTGGTCCTGAGCAGACTTCGTCGAACACAACTCTCCAAACAGATGTGCAGGCCCAGAGTCTGGCCGATCGCTTCCTTGTACCAGGTCAGTGACCCTTTCATCCCTGCGTCGGTCATGTTTGAGTAGCGACCACAGACAAAGCTATTAAACAGCCTGTAATAATAGAAAAAAAGGACTAATTAGCAAATTAGTCACTCTTTTTTACATGCTTGGCTCTGTGCAACTCTTCACAATTCAGGAGGTTAAATTAAATCTGACCGGTCTACTAATGCAATTAATGTAGGCAACGACTGTGGTTTTAACAAATCTAAAGCACAGCTTGGGTAGACAACATGTCCACATATCTGGCCATTACATCGCTACAACATAGTTAGCGATTACAACATAGTTAGCGATTACAACAATCCATCGGGTTGTTTCCTCATCGTCCCATGTTGCTAGTCTCGTACAATCCATAAAGCTATTAATTAAAAGAAAGTTGTAGGGGACGAAAATCACTAATTTCTTTTTGCAGAAGAAATATTGTGATGCATCTGTAGCCCACATGCTAACAACATAGCAACACATTACAGGATCATCAATATAAAGAGATCAGGTATACAGCATTATGGCTGCTCAGACCTGCTGCTCATCTTTATTAACTGATGGAACAAACATGTGAATGTGCATAATGATGCTTAGTGGTAGGACTGGTAACATTACAAGCAGACAGATTTGGAAATGATTGTTATTGATATTGAAATTGAATGGGATAAACAGCATCATCGTGATAAAGTTAACTACAAGCACTTAAGGTGAGCCATAGCTTAGCCTAATATTTTGGTTTGTGTGCTCCACAAACTATTCTACTAGCTCTAAGCTGGACAGAAGAAGTCAAACCACTCAACATAAGTACATGAAACATAATGAATGAGCATGCTACGGGTAGATGTGAATAGTGTGGACTACAGGAAAGCATGTGGAGCATGTATTTTATACTGTAGACATCAACAACTGAGACAGATTTTTTGAAAACACAGGAATTAATAGGATCATTTAATGTAATAGTATAGTAACCCTATAGACATCCATTCTAACACCCCTATTAGACAAGTATGGAACAGTCCGTTGGCTGTGACAGGTATTTGCGTGTTAACACGACATCTTAAGGTGTGAAAAATCTACCTGATGTGTTAACACGTCAACGTTTGTTGTGTTAACGTGTAAAAATAAAATGTGTTAACACATACAAAATCAATGCGTTCGTTTTGTATATGTTAACACGACATTTCTCAGACGTTATACAGAGCCACAAGCGTCATGGGCTACCATCATGGGCTAGCAACAGTTGAATTGAGACGCGTGGTGCATTGTTTTTTGATTGGGTTAGGTAATAATCAGTGGGACAGAAGATGATAAACATCTATATAAGCACTGAAAACAAGTATAATATTATTATTTTACCAATAATTTACCGGAACATTTTGGTAGTGATTGTTGAAAACCAGGACATTTTAGTGTTTTACATTTTGTGTTTTACGATTTGTCGGGACTCAGACACCCAGCTTGAAAACGGGACAATCCCGGACAAACCACAGCATCTGGTCACCGTACCCATGCAGCATGTGGCCATAACATTAGGGTATTTTATAATGGATTATGTGAATATGAAGACGAGCGCTTGTCTTGTAAGATGTCAATAGAACAGAACAATAGCACAATAGAATAAACATAGACACACTTTCTCCCTTGCACTGTCAAGCAAATTGCTGGGGCACATTGTGATCCACGGATTCATCTTGGTCTGCTGCCGCTGTGGCCACATTGCTGCTCCCAATCAGTGGTTCATGTCCTCAGCTGTCCAGGCCCAGCCTGTGCCCTCTCACTGGGTCTGGGCTGCGAAAGAGCGGGAAAAACGGGGGGAAAAGAGCGGGAACATGGGGAAAAAGAGCGGGAACAACAGGGGCAAGAGGCTTGTATGTTGCGGATTAACCGGAGCCCTCGTACAAGCTAGCTTCCTGGGGCGAGCGCCTCACTGGGGGGCACAACAATACTGAGAATAGCTTTGTTGGAATCAATGGATGAATGATTTCCATGGCCAGTAATCATGCCGTCTAATCTGTCCATCCGTCCCTCTGTTGGCGGGAGGTGGACAGGCTGCAGTCACAGTCTTGGAGGCCGTGTTTAAAGGAAACCATTGACACCAAGCCATGCAAGCCATTTGTTTTTTTAATAGACCTTAAAGGGATACGCCGACAAATCTGTACATTGGCGTTTGCCTGTCTTACCCAGAGTTAGATGAGTTGTTTAATTCCAAATTCATCATTGTGTGTCCAGAAGGGGAGTTCGCTGGGTTAGCATTCGCTTTCCGTTAGCTGCTTGCATTGACTTGCAGTGTTACAGTAGCCTAGCTCCTGTTCATGTGAGGGGAATACACTTTTAATGACTTTCCAAAGATTTCCAATGTGTTGCCGAATAATCGCTTATTCAAAACAACTGCCGGTAACAGCACAACAACACTGTAGTTTGTCTACAAACACACAGATATTTCAGCACTATTTTCGGCGCAGTGATTATTAGGCTACCTGGATGCGCAGCTGGTGCAATTATATTATCAGCTGCTTCTGGCTGGGTAGTCTACCGGAGGGTAGCCTAGTTGTGGAGTGTGTGTTGGTGGTGGCTGGTTTAAGCACACCTGTGGGTCATTGGCCAATCAAGGCCCACAGGTTAAACCAGCCCCCACACACACACTCAGGAGGAGCGCAAGCATGTCAGTACATACCACCTGCTCTGCCTGCTTAAACCATTCTCAAACTCTGCAATAAACCGCTTTAATCATCATCTGCCTGTCCTGATGTTGGAGGAGCCCAGAACAGGTAGCCATGTAGCAGGGTCGACAGCTCAGTGATGCAAATAATCACTGTGCCGAAAATAGTGCCGAATTATCTGTGTGTTTGTAGACAAACTATAATGTTGTTGTGCTGTTACCGGCACTTGTTTTGAATAAGCGATTATTTGGCAACACATTGGAAATCTTTGGAAAGTCATTAAAAGTGTATTCCCCTCACATGAACAGGAGCTAGGCTACTGTAACGCTGCAAGTCAATGCAAGCGGATGCTAACCCAGCGAACTCCCCTTCTGGACCCACAATGATGAATTTGGAATTAAACAACACGTCTAACTCTGGGTAAGACAGTGTACAGATTTGTTGTTTGTTGGCGTATCCCTTGACGGTCTTGTGAATGTCAGACAGTGCATGTCCCTCTCAGCCGTGTGTGATGTGATTGCTCGGCTCCTGGATGTTTCCTTGGTGATGGTTTTTGTGGTCGTTTTTATTGATTCAGATTCTATGCAGCCTAATATTTATGAAATCTGGAATATATTGGAATATTTTTTGTGGGTTGACTTTTCTATTAATCCTAATACCTGATAATCTGATGCCTAATACCAGTCATCTTTGATAGACATTTTAACTGTAATGTCATCATTCATATCTAAAGCACTGAGTGCTTGTGAAGACTCGCTGCTGGGAGCGTAATAGTGCTCTGGCTATGACATTTATCACCTGTAATTAAATAACAGGAAATAATGCAAGTCTGCCCATTCCGTCCATTAAACATGAATTTCTGTCCAGTCTGCATGTAGCGTGGTTTAGTCATACATACAGCATATCGTCTCTGCTAGACTGAAACCTAAAGAAATAGGTATGCATCATTATTCTTAACGCCCCTGGTTTCATGGTTAATTTTTAAACGATTAAAAATTAATTTATTTAAATGATATTGTTTTAAATACATTTACGAATTGGCAAGGGACTCTGAGTCTGATCTGCCAATGCTGACTTTTGATAAATTCATGAGATGAAGGCACCTTAAAAGCGATCACTGACTGCATGCAAAGGCGAGGTTTGCCGTGATGCAGGTGAATGAGACGTTTCTGATTCACTTCCTAGCTGCCCCGGCCGTGGGTGGGATTTGTTTGCTCCAGTAAATCAATGTTGTCTTAGGGGAAGAGCCGCTGTGATCTGCAATGTACACAAGACCTTTGTCAACCATAATATGTCATGTTCTTCATGTGGGTGACGCCTGCGGAGGGCATCTTTGCTGATTCAGGTAAACAATGAATGGGAGTTTATCGGTAGCTATAGTCGTGGGCCCTCTAACATAGGGTGGTTTCTAGCCTCTTCATTTTGCAACATATAATTCAATAGATATAAAATACTTTGTATTTTAATGTCTACCCGTGAGCACTGTGTATTAAAAAGGAAAAGAATAAACACACATTTAGCTGTTTCAGGTTTTTGTTATTTATTAGTATCATATGAAGAAGAAAAATGCACAAAATACAATCCATCAGTTCTCTAGAGACATTTCTAACATGAGTGCTCTAGAGAGATCATTCAATTGCAGTGTTTATCTGCTATCTATGTCAATAGTTCTTGAACATACTAATCGAAAAGACGTACCTATATATCGTACCTAAATCACTTGTTACATATAATTACAAAAGACTGTAATATGAACTCCAACACTTGTATTGCCTTTGTAATATGAGCTCAAAACAAATCAATGCATACAGTTCCGTTTTCACTGCCACTTCTTGGTTGTATAGACCTATGCATCTTGTGTGTGTGTGTGTGTGTGTGTGTGTGTGTGTGTGTATGTATATAGTTCTGCAACTCAACTGAATGACATGTAGAATATAAATCACCACATACACGGGCAGGACAAGGCAATACTTGAGACTTGTGTATAATATGTATTATAACAACCAATAAGCTTCTGTAAATTGGAGCACGGATGCATATTAAGGCTTCAAAGCATATTGGAAGTAGCATATCAAGGTCCGCTCACGTAACGTCTGAATTCTCTTATTTTTTTCAGTTTTGTCAGACCATGTATTATCTTGAAAGACAGAATGATGGAACGATAGAAAGAAACACAGACAGGAAGAAGGAATACAATGACACACAATGGCCACAATGCGGATGTTGTTCCTGCCAATCATTTTCCCACACCTTTTTGTACACAAACTGATACCATCCACTTCACCTTCAGATCCTCATCACGGCTAGGAGACAGGCTAGGAGACAGGCAAGGAGACAGGCGAGGAGACAGGCGAGGAGACAGGCTAAGAGACAGGCGAGGAGACAGGCTAGGAGACAGGCGAGGAGACAGGCTAGGAGACAGGCAAGCTCAGAGCTTCGTGCACAGACTCCGTTATGTAGTCCAGGTTACGGCTGTTGACAGCGCTCACATTCAGACAGCCGTTAGGGAGGAGGTAGATGTGCTTTCTCTTCGACAGATATTCTACCTGCTCAGCTGAAATGACAGCCCACAAAATATCAAAGAAAAACAAAAAATCAGTGGTGGAGTTTTCAGCATTTCAGTGAATATTGAATTACAATTTCATAGAATGCATGAGTCTCATTGAGGATGTAAATCTATTCCTGTCTCTGTCCTGTCTGTGGCCAAGTATGCCAATGTCTGCTTAGAGGACCTTTGTAAATGTAAAGGCCTTTGTTGTGTATGTAATAAAACACGGACAATAGGTCACCTCAACAGAATTCATCCATTGTATAGAATGGGGCCAATCAAAATTAACTGAATCTTTCCATGAAAGGTTGAATTGTTTTTTTAAAAGTCTTTCAGGAAGCCATTAGCTATGAGAGCCATTGTGATCATCCCACTCAGTGCTGTTCTAGCAGAAAACAAAAAAATGTGTATCTCACCTTTTTCCAAGCACTTATAATTACTAAGCTAAATGAAGCACTCTGCACTATAGAGTGGCTTTCATGATGAAACAAACCTGGATTGTAACACCTACCATTCAGGCCGGTGCAGCAGTACAGACCAGTCTGCTGAGTCAAGTGGTCCCAGCAGCCTGCGCTTCCCAGAAGCCTCAGCTTCTCCCTGAGCCGCTCCCGGACCAGCATGCACCGCGCAGCCATGCGGCGGACGCCCTCCTGCCTGCCAAAGAGTCCTTACAACGTCTTCATCGCAGAATGAATGCCTGCTTTTTTATTTAAAATATGTTCAGGTTTTAAAAGAATGCGATAAAGTAAAGGGAGACAAAGTGTGAGATGGCGGTTGGCTTGTTGGTTTAGACTCACCACTCGGCGAGATGTGCAGGGTTGCTAAGCACCGTGGCAACAATGCGAGCGCCTCCAACGGGCGGCTGGGCCCACAGCGCGTCGATGAGCTTTTCCGTTTGAGAGCGCACAGCCAACAGCACAGAGCTCTGCTTCAGCACACACAGGAGGTGTCCCACGTGCTCACCTGTGGGACACGACTACTTTTACTTTTAGAGACTTGATAAATGATCACGTACAATACAGATGGGATGCAAATCAATGCAGATTTGTACCTCTTTGTTCTAATTATATCTAACTAAACCATAATCCAAGCAGCACACACAATGCATAATGTCCTCCCGTCCTAGATGAGCCCCTTACTACCACGCTAGGGCCGTTAACTGGACCAAATCGGATTTTAATATTGTATTCCATGAGATTCGAATATATTCAAATATTTATTGCAAAATAAATATTATTATATTAATATACATAAAATAAAACAATTGCATCAAATGCATCATTAATGTGCATGGTCATAATACTCTTGGGCGACTCCTGTTGTACACGCTACGTCCACAGGGGGGCAGCAAGAAGGCCGGTCATGTCTGGGTCCTGCATCACCCTGTCAACATTTATTTTGCAATAATGACCGGCTCGCTGTACATTATCCCTTACATAATTGACAAAAAGTGTTGTTTTTTAACGCATTAGTATGTATGGCACCGGTGTGAGTGCTCTCATGTTATTACATATTCAATTGTGTAATGTAAACTTTTGTTAATTTAGCAATTCGAATGTTCATTCACCGTACAAGCCGAAGCAGTGTGAGAAGGACTGAGCACACAGGAGCTCCATCCCCAGCGATTGGCAGTATTGTACCGGCCAGGCGTCTCTCTCCAGCTCCCCACAGCACAGGCCCTGCGTGGGCAGCAGCATGAAGGGGAAGAGCTGGCGTCTCTGTTCAAACAGCGGATAAGAAAGGCGGGCCGGTGAAAAAAGAAAGAAAAGAGGATTGATGAGAAAGACTCGTAATAGCGATGGAGCACCGCAAGGCACCGGCATGGGATACCAGATTGTTGAGTGGACCTTTTCTTTTTTTACCATCATGAGCTGTGTAATCAGGGCCCAGTGTTCCCGGGAGAGGTCTGCTCCGGTGGGGCAGTGTGCGGAGGCTGACAGAACCACGATGCTCCGCTCTGGAACCCTCTCCAGGTCCTCCAGGAGCTCGTCCACACGGACTCCTCGCCGCCCCGCGTCCCAGTAGCGGTACTGACGCACGTCTGGCATCCCGGCCGCCTGGAAGATGCCAGGCAGCGACTCTGCCAGGTCAGAGCAAAGTCACAGCTGATTGGATACTGAAACTGGTCCAATCGGTCGACATACAATTTGGCATCCTATTAAAGAGAACAATCACACACCCAATCGTTGTTCTAGTTGGGTCCTATTCTGCCAGGAGAAGTTACACATTAATCCCCAAGATAACGAAAAACAACACTTTAGTTTCATGGCTTTGATGCATTTGATGTATTTGACTCCCAGACGAATGGTTTGGGGTTCAAACCCCAATGTCTACCTGTCCCTGAGCAACCTGACCCCTACTGAAAAAAATATTATAGGTCGCTTTGAATAGTGTGTCTTATAAATGACTAAATTTTAGTAGTAGTAGTCATAGTAGTATAGTAGTAGTAGTAGTAGTAGTAGCAGTTAGTAGTAGTAGTCATAGTAGTAGTAGTAGTAGTAGTAGTCATAGTAGTAGTCATAGTAGTAGTAGTAGTAGCAGTAGTAGTAGTAGTTAGTAGTAGTTAGTAGTGTTAGTAGTAGTAGTAGTGGTAGTAGTAGTAGTAGCAGTAGTAGTAATAGTAGTAGTAGCAGTAGTAGTAGTAGTTAGTAGTAGTATTAGTAGTAATAGTTAGTAGTAGTAGTAGTAGTACTAGTAGTAGTAGTTAGTAGTAGTAGTAGTTAGTAGTAGTAGTTTGTAGTAGTAGTTAGTAGTAGTAGTAGTAGTAGTAGTTTGTAGTAGTAGTTAGTAGTAGTAGTAGTAGTAGTAGTGGTAGTAGTAGTAGTAGCAGTAGTAGCAGTAGTAGTAGTAGTAGTAATAGTTAGTAGTAGTTAGTAGTAGTAGTAGTAGTAGTTTAGTTTGTAGTAGTAGTTAGTAGTAGTAGTAGTCGTAGTAGTAGTAGTAGTAGTAGTTAGTAGTAGTAGTTTGTAGTAGTAGTTAGTAGTAGTAGTAGTAGTAGTAGTATTCGTAGTAGTAGTAGTAGTAGGAGTAGTAGTAGTAGTAGGAGCAGCTTCAGAAGTCATTCGCATGCTCACTCACCATCACAAGGGGATGAAACATAGACTGGTCCATGCCAGGCAGCGTGTCCATTGTACCAGTGTCTCAAGAGTTCAGCCCCGAGTCTCACAGCACCAGTAAAACCAACTGTCTGGAC
>OMNO01065925.1:4820-17314 GCA_900303215.1 Trachyrincus scabrus
ATCGCTTAATGAAGGACTGATATGACCCATGTCATGCGACTCATGTCTGGGTGGCAGCTGTGCTTCTAGATAAACACACACGCGCACACACACACACACACACACACACACGCACGGGAAGGGTTACGAAAAGCACACACACACACACACACACACCAGAGACGCGGGTGTATTTGTATTGCTAGTAACAGGGAAACGGTTATGTCGACCGCTTGTCACGTGACGAGCGGAAAGTTTGACTGAACACGTGACCTGTTGGAGTTTGACATGAAGGACACCTGACACCTGGCCACTGAAGAAGATCTGTGGTCAACACTTTAGGTTCAACCACAGCACATTGGAAGTCAGCTATATTGTTTTTGCCCCTATCTCGGCATAGCAAATAATAATAATAATAATGTTGAATAGGTGGCTCTGTAAAATGTCTTACGTCCAGATGATCGTTTAGAATAAGGAGATAAGTTGTAGGGCTGTGTTGCAGGGCTAATAAGAGTCTTCTTCTTCTCCTCCCTTTAGGGTAGGGATGTCGTCACCGACCCCGAACACCAATAGCTGTTACAGCTCCTCCAGCCAGAGCACCTCTCCGAAGGATGTCGTGTTTGGAGGGGTGCCTATTGTTCTGCTGCTGGACTTTGGTGTCTTTTTGGTATGTGTGTGTGTGTGTGTGTGTGTGTGTGTGTGTGTGTGTTTATCTGGTGTGATTTGAAATTACATTATGTAAAATAATGAACACCAAAGCATGCACGTCCACTTTTTACAACAGTGAGCCAGAATGTATCTTATAAGAAAATGCATAATTTTTTTATTAAACCAATGAAAATGTTCACAGTTTGAGAAGAACATCAAAAACATTTTTGTTAGAATCTCAAATGAAGACTTCCCCAAATCTGTTGTTAGAAACTAGCCTATTTCATCAGTTCCTCATGCCGATAACGCGAGTGCTTATTGGTTATGTTTGTTATGCCAAACAGGTCCTGCTCCTCCTGTTCTCGGCCATCAGGAAGAAACTGTGGGACTATGGGCGGCTGGCGCTGGTCTCGGATGCCGATGAGTCAGTCTTAATACTCCAATCAGTCATGTGATTCACACAGGCCACATTTGTAGCCGTTATATATATTCCCATAGTGCTAACATTGAAGTAAAATCATGAAATAATGCTGGTGCACTCCTGTAATTGTGTTTTAATTACAGTGTTTGTTTCTGAGATTCAACTTGCAACTTTTTTGCCTCTCAGGTTCAATGAATTAGCACATCGCCGATACGGACGCATGGTGTCCACCGTAGACGACCCAGAGACTGAAACGGTGCGTCTTAGAGCTAATCCGACCTACCCTTTACTTACACTATCATGGAATGATCGGAGCGTCTGTTGGAAGTCATCCACATGATCGGTAGTCATGTTACCGTAAATAACCGATCCGGCATGACGTCATGTTCCTCTGTCCCGCAGAGTTTGTGTAAACGCTGCGTATATAGTTCTCTGCTCATCAGCGGTTGCTTAATCAATGCTTATGCTTGATACAAAAAAACACACAAATGCACACAAAATTTGCTACAACAACCCAGAGGTGAAGCTAATGATTTAGTGCATGGGGTGGCAGGAGTTCTCTCTGAACCTCTGCACAGTGTGGTCTTACTAAGTAGCGTACTAATTAAGCATCGTGCAGTATCGGTTTACTGCCATGTTCGTCAGAATGTAACATGGTCTCCCTTTCTGTTCCTTCTGTAGGGGTGCTGCTCCTGGTTGCCCTTTGTCCTGCAATTGGAGTGAGTGTTCTTTATAATCAACACTATGGACACATGCAAACCACGGATTGCACTGCTCTGGATGTTTTAGTATCGGTATCAGGTCCGTTGTTACTGGCCAAAAACCCACCGGATCCGTTATCGGAGACAATAGATGTAATTGGATATGATCCACGGGAAAAGAACTGCCATAGGAACACCATGCTGAAACATTGCACTTAGCACTGGCTTGCTAGCTGTCATGTTGTGCTCACATGCTCGCAGTGTGCCGCAAAGACAAATGCTAGCTAAGTGGTTAGAGAGTTAGAACTGCATGGATCCTACTATATCACTTATAGTGTAACGCCACGGTGTGTGTGTGGCGTATTTCATATACAACATCGCTCATACTCAACGACGGTTACTAGCTTTAAAAAAATTAGTATCACAAAGTTGGCGTGGGTCGTAATCATGGGGATAACACACCCCCCCCCTTCCTTGAACTCTTAGCCCAAAAATCTGTTCGAATTCGAGCTGAAACAGGGGGGGTTCACTTCCACTTTAATCCAATCCAGTCGTGTGGTATCTCTCCCTGTGCTGTGCCTCTAAACCCGCGTGTCTTCTGCATCCCTGTGCTGCAGTTCAGTGGTATCTCTCCCTGTGCTGTGCCTCTAAACCCGCGTGTCTTCTGCATCCCTGTGCTGCAGTTCAGAGAAGGTGAAGGCCAGGTGTGGCATCGACGCGGTCCACTACCTCTCCTTCCAGCGGCATCTCATCTTCCTGCTGACGCTCGTCACCGCCACCTCGCTCATCATCATCCTCCCCGCCAACATGTCCGGAGACCTGCTAAGTGTGTAATGTTGTTTAGGGGAGAATGAAACCCCAGCAAGCGCTTGTAGGATGGGTGGGATATGTTTTGGTGTAGTCCCAAAGCACGCGTGGCATGATGTGTGAACGTCAGTGTTTAGCGTTGAGCAACAAGAGCGTGGTTTGTTTGTTTATTCATCGTTCTATTGGATTTTTTTTACAGGTACAGGTAATAACCCGTATGCCTTTGGAAGGACGACTATTGGCAATCTTCAAAAAGGGTGATTATCCCGTTCCACACACGCATCTCTTGATATCTAACTTTGTACATTCCGACAGGTCTGTGGCAGCAAGGTGGCAGCGTGATGACGTCCTCTTGAGACGGTTTAATTGTTTTTGTTTTTGTAGGAACAGCCTGTTGTGGCTGCACACCGTGTTTGCAGTTCTCTACCTGATCCTGACGGTGGTGCTGTTGAGGCACTACACGTCCCAGATGAAGGGCATGCGCAGGGAGTCGGTGAGCTGGTGATGGAACCATAGACTGTGAAAGAAAATATGGACGTAGTGTCCCATTGATTTTTACACACCGTTACGAAGCCTTAGTTGTGCCGCCATTGCTTAAAATGTATTGCGACCGGCAGTGGAAACAATAGCATGTTAATATTCGACCCTTAATAACCTTTTAATGAAATAAAACTGTCAAACGGGACCTCTGATGTGGAGATGAACTAGCCACCGACGTCCTAACCGAGCGAAGAAAACATTTATTTGATTTTTATTATGAGAATGAAATCCAGATTTTCCCCATCGACTTAGACCGGCGAACTGCCTTTTTACATCACACCACTGCAAGCCACCGATAGGCCGGCCGTCAGATGAACTGCATTACATCACACCACTGCAGGCCACCGATAGGCCGGCCGTCAGATGAACTGCATTACATCACACCACTGCAGGCCACCGATAGGCCGCTAGATGAACTGCATTACATCACACCACTGCAAGCCACCGATAGGCCGTCAGATGAAGGCGGTCGTGGTCGCTGCTTGCAGCAGAACAAACTGTTTGGGAAATGATGACGACGCTACTGCAGCAATATCTTTGATATTATGATAAACGCACAATTGTTGTGCAAGTTAGGGTTAGTGAAACTGTGATGACATCATTTTTGGTTCACGCCGGCTCGTGAAGTTTGGCACTTCGGTCCACATGCGCGGGCACTAATTATTTTACAGCTCGGCGTTGCTTTTTAAGCAGTGTGCGGTCGAGCCTTTCCCTCCTCACTAAAATCCATTAAACGATCACCTTCCATCCCGTCTCCCTGTGCCCACCGCCCCCCCGCAGTACTCCCACTTTGATCAACATCAAAAAACGTTTACCTTTTAAAGCAAGCAAAGACCCAAGTTAAGAGAATTATATGTTCACACGACTTTAATGCACAATAACATGTTCTTGTGGCCTGATGTCTTGTAGGCCAGAAACACTTTGTTTGTGCGTTCAGTCCCCAAAGAAGCCACTGATGAAATAGTGAAGACACATTTTATGTAAGTAACATAACATGTAATTTACTGCGGGCTCTGATTTAATATTGGCAAAATATCACGATTAGCCCCGTGTTATCTGTATGTATGTTCTATTGCCATTCTGTTGCCGTAGCCTGTGCCTTATAATGCCACTTGTAAGTAAGATATATTTATATAAGTAAGCGAGTGGAAAAATGAAATACCTTGGCTGACCATTTAGTTAATCCATTGTATTGTATCGCCGGATAGTAGCTGCACCTTCACACACACACACGATATTGACGGGCAATAAGAAGCCGTTTCCTTGACGGGTCCGCCCGTGTCGTCCTGCAGGGAGGCGTACCCTACCTGCCAGGTGATGGCCGTCACCCTGGGTTACAACGTGGCCCAGCTGATACAGCTGGACAAGGAGAGGTAACCAGGCCAGAGAACACTTCATATGAACACATGCATGCTGGCGGTCATTTTGGGTGGGGGACTTTGAGAGCCTGTTGAGGAAAGGTCACCGGTGTTCCCGAATGCTCTGTCCCAGGATGCGAGCTCTGAAAAACCTGCGCTACTACGAGAAGGACCTGGCGAGGACAGGGACGCGTGGGCTGATCAACCCCCGTCTGTGCGGTTACCTCTGCTGCTGCGCGTGTTGCAACTGTAAGGAGGTGAGTGGTTGTGGTTGTGGTCGCAACCGATGTTGTGCAGCTTCCTGAATTCAATGCATTGTCATGCATCAAATGCTCAACGCGTGCCAGAAACTGAAGTGAGTCTGCGGTCAACAGACAGTGGAAAAACAGTGCATTGTAAACTTTCTTGGATCGTGTAGGTGCCCTTGGATTCATTTCCATAGTGTGATCGGATCAAGGTGTTCTTTAGAGTCGGTTCTGTCGTTTTTCTGTAGCTCTGAGGGTTTGTGATGGCGTTTGTATGTTTGGGTCAAAGTCATGCAGACTAAAGTATGCAGACTACTCCTACCCCTACATTATATAATTGTTTTGCTACTGCTACTGTAACAGCATATTACCATTTTATACACGCATGTATATATGCATGAACACAACATATCCAGTGGACAGAAGCTAAACTGTAACTGTTAGGCTCGAGTCATCGATCGACGTCTTTAATGGCTGAGTTAACCGCATATTTTGTGTGGTGCGTTCAGGTGGACGCTATAGAGTACTACAGCAACCAAGAGGCAGCTCTGCTGGTGGAGGTGAGCAGGCAGAGAGAACTGGTGCCACAGCGCCCCCTGGGGGTGGCATTTGTCACATTGCAGTCTGAAGCCATGGCCAAATAGTAAGTACCCTCCTTTAAACCTGTCTTGGTTTTTTGCTTTTATTTTTAATAAAACTCGATGTGTATTTTTATGCGTAACGACTGTTGCTGTGTCCCATAACACATTTCACGAGTTACCTTGGAGAAGACTTGGAACAGTTCTTTCTGTATTTTTACGGGCGTTGCATCTCGAAGTCGTGCAGCACTTATGCTTTCTCATCATTGGTCTCTGCGTCACTTTCGGAAGTCACTTTGGACGAGAGCATTTGCTAAATGAATCCAAAATGCGTTCCTTCCAGCATCCTCAAAGACTTCAACGCCCTTGACTGTGGGGGTGGAGTAGACGATGATGGCAGACGCATTGGTTGTTGGTCCGGATGCTGTGGATGGGAGCCACAGTCTTCGGCCCACAGCGCGTCTCTGAGAGTTAAGAGGTGGAGGGTCAGCTTCGCTCCGCATCCTACCAACATTTATTGGTAAGACTGTAACTGTTTGACCAACGGTTTTGCGCACACTGCTAATCTCTCTCATCAAGCTTGTTTGAGACTATTGTTTCATACATGCATTTGTAGTTGAGTTTGCAGGGGACTTATACACGTGCATGTCTGTTGGTTTGTTTTATTTTCTGTCAATCTATCTTCAAGTTTTAGCAACGTAACTCAAAATGCAAAGCTCCGGATGTCGCGCCAATGAGATTCCCTCGGTGTCATGCACCAGTTGACCGGCCAAAGACCGGAACCGGCGGGTTTTTGCAAAAAAATTATGAAACCTTAAATGCTTAAAATGTAGCAGATTCCGTACACCGGTCGTGGCTACGTGGCTGTTTGTATGTTTTATTAGGCTTTCCCGTGGAGGAAATTCAGCAAAAAACATCAATCAAAGACATCAAATTTAATTCCCCTCTTGTGTATACGTCACCCCCGCTGAATTACAACACTGTTATTGTCAGACGTTCAAAATTTCAACTCGCCATCACTCCTACAATACAATACTCGCACCGTTGGCTATGTATGAATGGAAACCCGGAGGTGTGTGAGTTATAAACCTGGCACACTTGCTCCCTTTGTTGTGCTGCTTGTGAACAATATAAATGGACGTGGAATATTGCCGAGTGTGCCAGATGGTGCGTTACAAAGCTTCCCCACAGAGACATGACAGAACTCTGTCTTGGACTGATCTGAACCGGGCTCACTTACTGATATTGGACTTTTTTTAAAATAAGAATATATTCATTATATCGTCATTTCAAGGCCTACACCTTAGGGCTGTCTCATGTACATTACGCTGGTCGTAAAATATTGTATTTGAAGGCCATTGTAATTATTCATATTCATATATTTACAGTATTATATGAACTGAAGAACTCCGGTAGTATCGGTCAAAAAAGAAAAAAAATCCAGTCCCTCTCATCAAGTAGCAACCAGCGAGGTCACTTCCTGTCCTTGATGGAGCTTGCCGTCCACGCCGACCCGTGTCTGTAACGTGTTCTTGTTCCTCTCCCCTCCCTCTGTGTTTCAGGGAGAACCTCTCGGTGCAGGGCGCACACTGGTGGACACGCTTCCTCCTCCTCAACATCTTCCTCCTCCTCCTGCTCACCTTCTTCACCACGCCCTCCATCATCATCACCACCATTGAGAATTTGAACGTCACGAAGCCCATCTCCTCCCTCAACGTGAGCTACGCCCGCACAGCGGGGAGAGCCCGTCATCGTACCCGCTGACGTGTCAGCAGCCTGTGGCGGTGGATGGCGTGATGGATGGCGTTGTGTTTTTATTTGTGTGCGTGTGTGTGTTTCCCCCCCCCCCCAGAATGCTGTCATCAGTCAGTTCTTCCCCACCTTGTTGCTGTGGTCCTTCTCCGCCCTGCTGCCCACCATCGTCCACTATTCCACGCTGGGAGAGGCCCACTGGAGCAGGTGAGACCCCGTGCGTTGGGTTGGATTGTGTTTGTGAGGTTGTGTTGTTAGCCGCGATTTCAGTCTCTCTCTTTGCGACCCTCTCGTTGGCTGTGCATCACAAGAGAGCCTGGGTGAATGAAGACGGTAACGGTTTGGTCCAGACCCAGAAGCAGGTCGAACGTGCTGCTTCTCTGTCGAAAGGTTTCAGTGATGCAAGTTTCAGCTCCCAATGGTGTCAATGTTTTTTCTGGCGAGGTCACATGTCTGCTTGCGGTGGTCATAGCGGAAAAGTATTTGTGAAAATTGTACTTGGGTTGTTGGGAGGGCGGCTCATGGGGGCCAGAACACTTCATTGATCCCCGAATGTCCCTTCTGGGATCAATGAAGTGCAATCTCATCCCATCTTGACCACTGCTCCTGTGTTGTTCTTCCCCCTCAGGTCCAGCGAACAGCTGAGCATGATGCACAAACTGTACATATTCCTGTTGTTCATGGTGCTGATTCTGCCCTCCCTGGGACTCACCAGGTAAGTCACCCAGCGCACCTGCTCATCACCTCAGGAGCCTCTTTAGTTACGCTTACATAACGCAGCTGTAGGTGGTGTGTAGACCAGCTGTCGGTTTCTTGGTCAGCCTGCTTCCATACCATGTCGTGTTGTCCCAACGGATCGTAAAAAGAAAAAAGTATGGCATGCGTGTCATGGCCACCATTACATTTTTTACAATGCGTGGTATGCAACGCATGGTATGCTTTTTAAGTCTTTATGTGTGTGCCATAAGCTGGTCTAAACTCCTCTGTCTCTCCTCTGGCAGCCTTGCAGTGTTCCTCCGCTGGCTGTTTAACGATCAGTTTCTGATAGACGGGAAGCTGAGGTTTGAGTAAGTCATCCACACGCGTTTGTGTCATTTGCTGCATTCGTCTCAGACTGGTCACACATGAGACTCAAACCATCGCTCTAGTTAGGCAAGACTCAAAGTGTTATTCGAGTTGCTGCTGCACACACGTGATTCACTCCCACGATTTACATTCAGCTCCTGACATTCAGCGGAATTCAGCAGGTGACGTCATTAAGCCTAACCGCGACAATATCCTCCCTTCCTCGCTTCTCCAGGTGTGTTTTCTTACCTGACCAAGGAGCGTTTTTCGTCAACTATGTGATTGCGGCGGCCCTGCTGGGCTCTGGGATGGAGCTGGTGCGGTTGCCAGGGTTACTGCTGTACACCATCCGCATGATGCTGGCCCGCTCTGCCGCCGAGAGGAAGTACGTCAAACAGGTCCGTTGTGGAGTTGTGTGTTCCAGCAGAATGTCCGTGACTGTGATTTACGTACGCCCTTAAATAAGGAAGTACAGTAACAACACATGACCGCACATGATGTAACGTAATGTGAAAAGATATTCGTTCACTATAAAGAATATGGAGTCCTGTTGTCAGTGGTTGCGTATTACTATTTAGACAGCTGTTTGTAAGTCATGTATGTTGACTCATTTAGTGGTTTTCTTCATACGATCGTGTGAGCGCAAAGTTCAGATACAAATAATTAAACTGCTATCCCAATCCATCATTTCCTTAAAACGATGAGAGCCGATTCATTTTTTTTTTTCCCCTTATTTATTCGGCTTCCGCGGTGTTGATTTATTTAGTGCTGGGTAAACATCCCGCCATGTTCAGGCTGTGTCCGCACTCAATCAAGGGGCTACTGCCTGTAGACCTTTGGCAGTAACATGAAGTACTTGATGATGGTCCAAAACACACGGCTGCTGCTGATGTGTTAACAGAACCAGGCGTACGAGTTTGAATACGGAGCCATGTACAGCTGGACCCTGTGTGTGTTCACCGTCATCATGTCCTACAGCATCACCTGTCCGATGATCACGCCCTTTGGTGAGCAGTGATGAGGCGCGTGCGCACACACACACACACACACACACACACACACACACACACACACAATAATCACAGGGTTCATGACAGATTCTTTCCTCCAAACCCATAGCATGGTTGAGCAGCGGAGCGCATCATCGGTTGCCATCTACCCTCCGTGCAAGGCATCTACCACACACGATGCCTTAGGAAAGCACGGAAAATCGACAAATCAAAAGACTCCGGCATTCGGGCACAGACTACCAGACTCACAAACAGTTTTTTCCCACAAGCCATCAGGCTTCTCAACCAGTAACACTACCTATTGATCATATTGTAGCAACCCAGTTGAAATATGTGATGCTTACTGTTAGTTATGGCCAGTTACAGGAGATGTTATTAGCGGGTTCGTACCTCCCAACTGTTGGTTGCCCATCACCAGCGTTAGTGTGTTTAGCCTGCATGTGATTGGTTGAGAGGCGGGTCAGGAGAGTTAGGTTGAGAGACCTGTGTGTGGTGGTACTCTCTGGTGCTGGGTTTAAGGGGTTACGAGTTAAGTTATCGGAGTGAACTGTGTACGGCGTGGTTACGGCCAACAGTGACCAAATAATCAGTCAAATAAATGCACAGGATTGCAAACTAACTGTTGCGTTTGTCTAATCAAAGTATCCGTCTTTGACGGGACGCTACAATATTGATCACTGGTAAATTACGCCCTGGTCACTTTACCGAATTTAATGTACATACCTATCCGCACTCCTCCACTTTATATTTTACACTTTTATACTTATAAATGCTTGTGTTTATTTATCTTATTATGTATGTTTTTTTAAAGTTTTTTTTAAACTTTTTTGTAGATTTTTTTGCCCTTATTCTGTGATGTTCTACGTATTGTGGGCCTGCCATTTCATAAGAATTTCACTGCCTAGAAATGACCCTGTGTTGTACTATGCAAGTGATCAATAAAAAGTGATCACTTTGACTTGACAGTTGATAACTACTGCCCACGACCACTACGATAGTTGCACCATCTTTATATTATCTGGTACTACACATTCCCGTTTGCACTATGTAATTATTCTATACTTTACTGTTTTCACTGTTCTTTCATTTCATCCTTTTCCCACACGTCAAGTTACAGTCTGGCAGTCATTAAAACAGTAACACATACTGTATTTGCACAGGACTCATCTCAGATCCAGCAGTTGTGTTATGTTACAGCAGAACCTCTGGGTGGAGACGGCACAGAGCCTGGGCCAGAAATCAAAAACAAAGGGGCGGAGTTACGCCTATTCTACGTCATTTGCGCGAGTGGGTGAAGCTTTCAGACGGAGAGTATAGTAAGTGTATTTCTACAGTGGCCAGTCTGCATGGTGTTTATTTGAAACCTTTACAGAAACTTTTTCTAAGAACATTAGTGTCCGGACAGGATGTTGTAGCTTGTCTTCCCATCGGGAAAAGTGCTGGTTAGCCAATTACGTGCTTAGAGATCCCCGCTTCCAGCAACATGATTGGTTGAAACAAATATGAAGCGAAACATTCACCCAGATTTGAGCCGTCTGCTATCAGACTTCAGATGATTCATCTAAAGTCTGATTTGTGTGTGTTTGTGTGTGAAACCATTTTTGTCTGTGTGTAGGTACGTGCAACCATTTCTGTGTGTGCATGTGTGCGTGTGTGAAAGACAGAGTGTGTGTGTTTAAGTGTGTAAGTATTGCCTGTTCGAGGTAGACCGGGGTCTTATAGATGGACCTCCTAACCCTCTATATAGATCCACATGGGCATGTGCCTCATTTGAAATGAAGCATTTGAAGAATAATGCTTCTTTTCAGATGCTCTGTTCTCCTTGAACGTGGTCATTACGATAAGGAAAGCTAAGTAGCGCAGCACAGTGACCTAAACGCCTCTTTCAGAGAAATATCGCTGACACATCAAATAAAACAGAGCTGGGCTGCCATCTCCCTGCAACGGACCGCGAAGCCTGCTTCCCTTCAATGAAGAGACAACTTTTACCAGGCTACACTCATAACCGTTTAGTCATTTCATGTCATTCTGAGGCCTGCAACGTGTATATAGACATCTGATTATAGGGAAGTTTCAAGAAGGCAGAGACAGCACATTGACAAGTCGGCTCCTGGAACACACAGATCAAATCCATTATTCACTTATCTAACGCATTAGTCAAATACTACTATTAGGCAGCCATAGCAAAGAGAGCAGCTACACGCCTGGAGGGATCCCTCTTTCTGCATTTCTTTCCAAGGTTTTTCCTTGCTCTTTGGGGGCTAGGGTTAGGGAGGTTGGCCTGTGAAGCCCTTTGAGACTGTAACTGTGAGTAAGGGCTATACAAATAAAACTGACTTGACTTGACAAGCATGAAGCAATTACTACTCTACTAAGACATTCTGGAGAATTTCAAAATGACAACATTTTAAGAATCATAATCTGTTTTATTATGAGATAACTTGCACATACTTTTATTTTTATGATGTGTTGGTGGAGTAACATTTGCAGTATTTTTTTTATCTAAACTGTCATGCCCTTGGTTATTTCAGACAAATCACTAGAGATGATGGATCCTGTGCTGTAGCGTATTCATGCATTTACTACAAAGTTGAAAAACAATGATCTTCTTTTTATCTGGCCATTTATAATGTAGGCAGGATAGGATAGTGACACCCAAGAGAGGATGCCTCTACCTGCTCCTTCTTCTCGTTCATTCAAAATGAGACACAGAGACAACAATGCTTTGCTTTAAGTAACACTGGAGCTTTCCGTTAGTTAGAATTGCTACAAAGCTTGAGCCACAGAAAGTATTTTTCTGCAACTAGAAACAATGTAAAGGGACATTCAAACACATTCAATCCCTTGTTTTGAGTGGATTATCGACCGCCTTTTGCTACAAGTCTCACTATAAGTGAGATTTTCTCAGAACCTGCACATTACTGAATGATTATGAGTATATAACATGATCATCCTGACTCATGATGTACTGGCTATGCTCCTGGGCCACATCCGGCCCACATCAGCCAAAGAGTAGGAGGACAGACAGAGAGCGCGAGAGGGTGGTTACACAGAGACGCTGTAACCAGAAGGTGTGTGCTCTACAAGGGTGGTTACACAGAGACGCTGTAACCAGAAGGTGTGTGCTCTACAAGGGTGGTTACACAGAGACGCTGTAACCAGAGGTTCCGGTGTGTGCTCTACAAGGGTGGTTACACAGAGACGCTGTAACCAGAAGGTGTGTGCTCTACAAGGGTGGTTACACAGAGACGCTGTAACCAGAAGGTGTGTGCTCTACAAGGGTGGTTACACAGAGACGCTGTAACCAGAGGTTCCGGTGTGTGCTCTACAATGTACATCAAAGCTAATGAGCCATTCCTCAACGTCCAGCTCACACTACAGAGTGTCGAT
>OMNO01065941.1:0-18855 GCA_900303215.1 Trachyrincus scabrus
CCCCTGTCTTGTTTCCAGACTTGTCTTGACTTCAAGTGCGTGAACGCTTCTGCTCTGCTGCCAGCCGTCCTGGACTGTGACGCCGTCACCACCTGCCACAGCCAGGGGGTCAGTCGGTGCCTTCTGTACTTTATGACATTACAATGTTCTGATTATTGTAACGTAAAAAGGGGAACTGTCACACTCGCTTCATATGCGCGTTGTGAAAAAATCGCAGTCTGCAACATCAACTCTGTTTCCACGGAAAAAGTTGCGCCCAACTTTTCCGCATTTTATTTATTTTTCTGCGGTAACGTTTTGATGTTGCAGACTGCAGATTTGTTTTTCACAACGCATGTATGAAACGGCACTCTTTTTATATTACAAAATAGCTGAGCGTGAAGGTCCCCCTTTAATTTCCGTTTCTTTTTATTGCAGGTATGTAATGACCAGGGACACTGCCACTGCAATAATGGCTGGGCGCCACCCCGCTGTGATACATCGGGTAGAGGAGGCAGTGTGGACAGTGGTCCTGCTGAAATAGGTGGGTGTTACCTAGAGTTTTATCTTTGCTAAGCAATTTTTTAACGATAATGTAATGGCTCTTTTTTTTCCAGTGTAAATGTAGGCCTACATGACTTTGAAATTGCATGGTGTGCAACAAATTGTTGTATATTTTGTTTTTCATTTTTCTAATGTAAAATACCGACACCTTTTTGGTCGTTGAATAATGTGTTTGATATGTTAATGCATGTATTTTCTATATCATATTTTCATTTTTTTTGTACTTATTTATTTCATTCAGGCACACTGAAATGTGAGACTTTGTCTGAATTGGAACATGACCCAAATGAAAATGTAACTAACTAACAAAGTATGTCACGGTGTTTACTGTCCATATCTAATCCACCTTTCTACCTCTCTGTGTCAGACTACTCCCTGAGGAACGGTCTGCTGATCTTCTTCCTGCTCGTAGTCCCAGTGCTGGTCCTGGTCATACTGCTGCTGCTCTACATCTTCCGACGGGATTCCCTCACGGGCTGCATGATAGGAAGGGAGCGTGGCAGTAACCGGTCAGTGTATATGCCCATATGAACATGTGGTTTACTGGCTACCAGTTGTACTACAGATTTAAAAAAATAGTATTTTTGTAATTTTTACTTTCCTTTTTAAAATATTTACAGGCCACAAAATGGGCAAAATCGTCGTGGAAATGATCAAACAAATGTCAGTATTCCGGCAAATACCGCGGCCCAACCACGCAGACCATTACCGCCAAATACCGGCGCCCAACCACACGGGCAAACTCCTACTGAAAATGTAATGATACAATTATTTCATTATTCATAAAAAGAATGCTTTTCTCCAAGAATACAACTCTAGCGACGTTTTTGTCACCTATTAAAAATCTTTTTAGCCCAAATTATTTACTCTATTCAATATATATATATATACTGTATATAATGTGTGACTGATTTCAAATTTTATTTTATAATTTACTATGTTGAATGTTGAATTCTATCATTTTTAAAAAGTCAAACATTCGTTTTTTTCTTTCTTTCTTTCTGTACTTTTCATTTGCAAACTTCAGGCACCAGAGCTCCCAACGTTACCTGAGACCCCTGGGTATGAACCAATCAAAACCTTCTGCTTCTCTCTTGATCCCCTCAAATGCTTTTATTTGATCAAAAGCTCTGATTTGATTTGATTTTGCTGAATTCCCACCCGTTCCTATTAGGTTCAGGTACGGAGAACTGGATTACTGGAATGACACAGCCGAGACCCCTCAGCCGGTTCCTCAGGCTGTTCATCAGTCATTTCCCCAGTCTGTTCCTAGACCAGCACCACGGCAGGGCCCCGGAGTCCCTAGACCCATCATACCGAAGTAACCACCAAACTGAAACCACTTACTGGGTTTTTTTTAATCGATATTCTTCACAAACAATGTTTGCAAATGCCTTGTAAATGGACTTATTCTCTATTGCTGAAGTAAAAACGTGGGGTATTTTGTATGTTCTTTTATATGATTGAGACAAATTGGATGAACAAGAACAGCATTGAATCTTTGGCAACATCAAAATGGGTATTGGATATATCCCACACAAATGTTAAATAGTTTGTATTTTATTCAATGTTTAAAAAAAAAAATGTGGCTGTTACTAATGTTCATGTAATAAAAAAAGGTTATTGAGTATAGCGTGCATATTTCCACGAGGCGGCAGTAAAGCGATGTGTTCTGTAATTGAACCTATAACACTAAAGAAGAAGAAGCGAGACCTAAAGGAAAGGAAGACGGTACAAGGAAGTTTACACTTGGTCCATTCGGTTTATGTTTTAGTGTGTCATGTGAAGTTATGCAGAAATACGTGAAATGGATTCGCAACATCTCCGGAGTTCACGAGTGTGTCTGTGTGTGCTCTGCGGTTTGCCTGCTGCAGGAAAGTCCACGCTTGCCCACACAGTCACTGCACTGGCTGCTAAGCGAGGATGGAGGTCCACTATAATGCATTATGATGATTTAATTCCTGAATATGCTTTTCATATAAAAGTATTGGAGGACAAGACGCAGGCGGTAAACGTGCTACTATTTTCTGACGTGTTCCGTCAATATGCATGCACTGTTGATTTGACTGAAAAATGTCCTCTGTTATGCGTTTTATATTTTAATCTGTAGTTTATATATATAAACATTTAGTTTGTAAGCTACATAGATTGTTAAACGTCTGTAAAACGACAATATACAATGCCTTATGTCTTTTCCAGCAAACTGAATGGAAGTTGTACAGACAATCACTGCTACAATGCATCGAGAACTTCTTGAGAAACCCCAACGTTTTGTCAGATCCACCCGACCGCGGTCGGATAAATGTTGATGCTTGGAGACGGTGCATACACACTTTACTGGCGCAGCATGGCAACAGCTCGGCGGCCGACCAGCCCTCGCCGATACTCCTACTGCTGGATGACAACTTCTACTATCCAAGCATGAGATATGAAGTGTACCAACTCGCAAGAAAGTGTAAGCGCTCCGCTTCGAAGGATGACCAAAATAGTGCGATTTTCACTGCAGTAATCCCGATGTTAACTTTGTGTATGCACTTGTCCATTGCAGATTCCCTGGGCTTCTGCCAGGTGTTTTTAGACTGCTCTTTAGATTCCTGCACAAGCCGAAACCAAGAAAGATCCCACCCTTTGCCTACCGATTTAATATTGGAGATGACAAAACGTTTGGAGCCTCCAAACCCACAGAAGAACGCATGGGAGAAAAACAGCATTACACTTAACAATTCTGAGTATTTGTCTGAAATGGACATGTAAGGCACTGCCATTTCAACAAGCATGAACCCTTTTTCCACACTGGGATTTTACTCTGTGTACGTGATCATTAATTCATGTGTCACCTCTGATCTCTTTCTGCCCATGTGACCAGTCAGAGGTGGATGGAGTTGATAACCCACGCGTTCCACAACCCCTTGGTCCAAGTGCAGGAGGAGAACACGGAGCGAAAGGTGCGTCACCATTCTTCTCGTCGTCCAAAACCCTAAGCGCACCTGGACATCTGATTGTTCGATCAAAGTGTTGCGTAATGTCGTTGTTTGGCCAATGGCAACTCCCTCCCCTCCCCTGTGTGTGTTTCTGTCCAGGAGGCAGACCGTCTGAGATGTGCCATCAGCGTGGTTCACCAGGCGGACCAGGCCTGCCGCCGTCTGGTCTCCGCAGCAATGAAGAGTGCCAGAGGTAGGAAATTACACAAACCCAACGGAAAACCAAAACATCAGGGGCGGCTCACCCTGTAACTCCGTCACCCACGCAAAAACGCCTCATAGGAACCCCTGGTTCGATTCCAGCCTGTCATCTTTGCTACACGTCATTCCCTCTCTCTCAACCCACTTTCCTGTCCATGACAGAAGGCAGAAAATGCCCCAAAAATACAACTGACTTGTCATGTTGTTCACATTAGAGAGAGAGCGAACTAAGAGTTTTTAAAACGTTCTTTGTCCCCCACCTGGCTATAGATAATGAAGTTCCCCCCGAACGAATGAAGTGTTTGGCAAGTGAGCTGAACGAATCCAAAGCAAGATTTCTACACGACCTGCGGACACAATACGTTCAAGAACTGTCGACGGTAGAAGGAGAGGATATTGATGTGCAACGGGTAGTCAGCACTGCAGTGGCTACTTTCGACCGGGAAATAAAGGAAACTGTTAAGATTTTGTGAAAAATGACACTGGTTCCTGGGTTGAGTAGTCTCACAAATGATTTAGATGAATATCTAAATGATTGTTAAAATCCCCTACTGAAAGCTTTAGCCACTCAAGGTGTAGATTCCAGTTGTTGGTTTCCGATGTAAGCTCTGCGCTGTCTCCCCCCCAGAAGTTATCCTATAACATAGCAGGCCTGCTGGATCCGAGATTAGGTTATGAGTAACAGTTTTACATTTGCACAAATGTACATTTTACAGAACCAAATGGTTTATACATACGTAAGTGTCAACTGTTTTGTGTTCAATGTGGCATTGAGCGATATTCAGAAGAATGAATATTAACTTTTAGGTCATTTATATTGTGTGTATATATTCAATGAAAATCCAAAGTTAGAATACAAGTGTGTTGACATGATCCACAATTATGACAAAATAGCATCATAGTTTGGCCTCAGTTTATTCTATGATGCAAATACTGCACTCAAGACTTGTTAGTAGAGAACTGTTAGCCTGTCAATACGTCACAATCACACATTACGATCAACAATTAAATAACCAGCATTTTCATTTAAAAACTAACATATACAACACCAGATCTGTTTCTCTTTTCCTTTCACAATAAAAAATAAGTTCATAACAAAGAATTAGATGAGCACCACAATGCTACAATGCTCTATTCTTTGAATAATTTACCATATGAATATTAAAAAGAAAATAAAGAGGGAGGGGGGGATTCTGGCTACTTAAGCTACTTTAATGATTTCTCTTACAATCTGGTGCACAATGAGGTATGAATGAAATCAAGATGGCAAGCATGATTGCGATGATCTTGGGACACAAGCCACAGGACTACTCTGAAACATCTGTGTCAGGAGAACAGTTGTTCCTAAGAGAGCTGGAAGACTGCGTTGAAAATACATCTGTTTCGGATGTCACAGCAAAATGTTACATCAACAAATTAGCCCTTATGTCGTCAAAGAATGTTAGAATGGCGTGGATCAATGCCAAGCCATGTTAAAAATACATTAGGGTACAAATGTAGAAAGAATCAGTAAATCCAAACCAAAAATTCGAAAAACCAGATGATGCAATTCAATTCAATGGTGTGATGATGACAAAGCAATAAATGACAATAAAAAAAAAAGGTTTAGCACAGGAATTTCTCGCGATCAAACCGCGTTGATTTCCCCAACGTGTGCTGCTGCTGCCCATCACTTGTTGTGATGTCCACGTGCGTAGTGGCATGCAAAGTCGTACTTATCCCTGCACATGGAACCGCAGATGTTGCACTGGAACGGATGCTCGTAACCGTGGCAGCCCATGTGTATGGTGTACAGGATGTTATCCGAGAACTGGATGTCACAGTGCAGGCACTTGTGCAAGGCAAGCTGGTCCTGGGGCGGGGTGGCCGAGGGGGGTGCGGGCACGCTCGGCTGGCTGAGGCCAGGTAGGATCGTTTGGGCGCTGCGGTCGAAGCCCCGCGCCGCCTCCCCGTCCAGTCCGTAGCTCCTGCGGCCAGCGGGGTCGGACTCCTCCTCCTTGGGGCTGAGTGCGGTCTGCGAGCCGTTGACGGCCACAGCGAGCGGCGGCCCCGACGCCTGCTGGATGAGAATGGGTTTCACGTCGTCCTCACAGGACAGCCTGTCCAGAGAGCAGGGGCTCTGGGGCCGTGGGGGCAGGTTAGCCAGCTGACCGGCCAGCGTGGACAGCTGGTCCAGAGGGTTGTCCGCCGCGGTCAAACCGTTGGCGCTCCTGCCGCCACCGCCGTTGCTGCTGCTCTCATGCGGTTTGACGACGGGGGTGGTCTTGTACTCGCCACTGACGCCGATGCTCAGGTGGGGCCGTGCATCGTGCGCCAGACCACCCGCGTAGTCAGCCCTGGGCCCCAGCATCGACGGCGGGCCGCCGTAGTTGGTGAGAAGCCGGCGGCCGAAGCCCAGGGAGCTCGCCCTCTTCTGCAGAACGCTGAGCATTCTCTTGTTGGTAAACGGGGAGCGCACGCCGCGTATGGGCAGCAGCTTGTGGCGCCGGCGGCGGTGGTGGGAGAGGTTGCTGCGGTCGCTGCAGCAGAAGGCACAGAGGTCACACTTGTAGGGCTTCTCCCCCGTGTGGGAGCGCATGTGGGCCTCCAGGTGGCGCTCATAGGCTGAGGCGAAGGGGCACAGCTGACACCGATGAGGCTTTTCCCCTGCGTGGGAGTGAATAAAACGGGCCGGGAGTGAATAAAACGGGCTGGGTGTGGCATTAGGACTAACACTATCAAATCGTGATGGTTTCAAAACAAGTTACCCAAGGGTAGTCTACTGGTGAAGGTGTATTGAAATGTGGATTTGTTCATTGGATTACCTGTGTGAATACGGATGTGCTCTATTAGACGAGCCATGCCTTTGTTGGTATAATTGCAGTAGCTACACTTGTACTTTCCATCGGAAGTCCTCTCCAATCCATCCATTTGTAGTTCTGCTCCATCCTCCAGCGACAGGCTTACCTCTACAGACGGGGGGTCCAGGCCGCCCTGTTCACTTGCCGTGGGAACTGAAAAACACACACACACACACACGTAAGACGTGAGGTTTTAAAATACATGGCAAAAAAATCTCCAAATAATGCACATTCCCGGTGTTCTCACCGGCTTGAAACGAATCTCCTGGGTTGTTTTCCCCACAAACAGAGCCCGAGATCATGTTGACATGCTGGGTTTGCTGCGTTAGGTATTCCTGAAATTCTTTCACGAAATCCACAGACTCTGCCTTCAGGTCCTCCATTGTTTTTCTTCCTGTTTACAAATGCTAGGCGTCGCTTCAACCTCGACGACTGTGAACGTACGAGGGACAGTTAACTGCCTGCCTATTAAGACAGACGTATTGAATGTCTGTCTTCATGTATAACATCGCTCCCTCGGCAGTTCGCAGCGAGGCTCTTTTTTTGTTGTTGCCTGGGACAAAAAATGCTAAACGTTAAGATACAACCGCTAACATTGTAGTCCGTATTAATACTTCCAACCGACAGGGGCTAGACCTCTAATAATACCACATACCGGTATTGTTGCGTATTTAATACCGCCGTAATCTACTTCCGAATTATTACATTAGCTATAAACGTAACAATGCTCCGGTGGCTATTTTACAAATAACCATAGATTGCATAAAATAGCAAATAGGAGCTAGCCGAGAGCATTAGCTAATTGGAGTACTTCCGGTTTTCAGCAGGAAGTCGGTGGCTAAAAAAAACCGCTTCCGCATCCGGTCAAACGTTTCATGTGTAGTCGCTATTCCCCATAGACTGTATACAGTATCGGTTTGGCTGGTAGGGATAGCGCCAAATACATATTTTCCGGGTCAGTACCAGTATACGGATGGACCAAGAAGCAGTGTAGCTACTTTAGCTACTTATATGTTGAGAAAAGGAACTCCAGACAATTTACAGTACATACATTCACAGTAGACATGGTGACAATCCCAGTGGCAGTAGTCTGTGGAAGAGACTCAAATTAAATGCTTTATCATGTATTCAGAGTCAAGTTCAGTGTTAGAAAGTATTGCATTATTTGAATTTCGGGCAAGACATTTGGAATACAGAAAGAAAGTAAGGCTGGCATTGGCTGATATAACACATACATACAGGAAGGAAAGAGGAAAGGGGGTAAAGGAAGAAAAGGGAACCTAATGTAGGCAATGTAGGCCACCTTCCAGATGAGGGCGCACTTGCAACAAAGCGGATGTCTAATCGGAACCTTCCTGAAGAAGAAGAAGAAGAAGAAGACGACCACGACCGAGTACCCGTGTGTAAACAGTAGAAATCATGGCATCGTCTCTAGTCCGAATTTTATCGAAGGTGAGGGTACATTTGGTGTTTTGATTTCACGTTGATTTTTCCAGGACTTGCTATACGTTAGTATGTTTAGTGCGAACAGGTTGTCAATGTCAAGTGAAACGTCACCTTGTAGCGTAAGCTGCACAACGCATAGCATTTGGTCAATGGTAGACTTCGTTACAAACAATATGATATACATTTAGTTTAGCAATTGGTATTTGGTGATTTTTTTTTATGACTGCCTAATTGGTAGCCAGTCATAAAAAATAAATGAACAATGCACTCACTTGTCCCCTGTTATACTTGTAGCAAAGTCAATCTATCTCAATTTGCAGGCAAGCAGGCAAATATCTGCACCATGGGCTGCAATACGGAGCAGGTCAACAGCATCTATGCAAAATGCTCCCTCACGACAGTCTCCCGAAGTTTCCTTCCCTCCCCTGCAAACATATTCAGAGGAAGAGGGCATGATGCGGGAAGCAGGTGAGCTGCGCAGGTGGACAAAAAATGATTTATGTTTGCCAACCATTCGAAATAGCAATTGTTTTAAACTTTTCACATCGTCTTTGTCTCAACACAGTTCAAAAGTATGCCCAGGACTGCATTGCCCCGTTTGTCTCGAGGATGGATGAGGAATCAGCCATGGATCAAGAAGTAATTAAATCCCTTTTTGACCAGGGGGTATGTGTTATCCGTTGTGTATTCAAGTCAATTCAGTTTGTGCTCGCCTCAGATTCCTCTAGATGGCTTTGAGTGCTTTTGTTTTGTTTGGATGTAAACCCTCACAGCTAATGGGGATAGAGATTGCTCCGGAATATGGAGGAACCGGCTCCACGTTCTTCTCCTCCATTTTGGTGATTGAGGAGTTGGCGAAGGTGGACGCATCAGTGGCTGTGTTGTGTGACATCCAAAACACACTCATCAACACACTGCTCACCAAACTAGGGACCCCCGAACAGAAGGAACAGTATCTGAGCCGATTGTCGACGGATATGGTAAGAAGTATTCTTCTTAAATTCATATTTTCCTATTTCCTATCAACATTTTCATTGTGAAGTGTAAAAGTTCCACGCCGTTAAGGGGAATTGTTGATTCCTTGGTGTACCACATATTTGAAGTCCTTACTAGCGTACATACGTGCTACTTTTCAATATGAAAATAGGTGGGCAGCTTCTGCCTTTCTGAGGCGGAGGCGGGCAGTGACGCCTTCGCTCTGAAGACGCGTGCGGAGAAACACAAGGACTACTACGTCATCAATGGATCCAAGATGTGGATCAGTAATGCCGAGCATGCAGGCGTGTTCTTGGTGATGGCCAATGTGGACCCGTCGGCGGTATGTAGTAAAATGTTACGCATGCTGTCTCCCAATATCCCGTCTGGGATTTACAACATCTGGACATCAAGAAAGATATACTTTAAAGTTGCACTACTTCTTCTGAGTTGTTCTGGACACTACTGACATTGGTCATAGCGTGTCCATCCTAAATCAATATCATCATGTCTGTAGACCAATCAGAAGTGTGCTACCTCTCCTCGTGCAGGGATACAGGGGCATCACGTGCTTCATGGTGGACCGAGACACAGAGGGGCTGGAGATTGGCAAGAAGGAGAACAAGCTGGGCCTGCGTGCTTCCTCGACCTGTCCTCTCAACTTCGACAATGTCAAGGTGCGAGCCACAGAATAAAGCTTTAAGGTCCATAATGTGGCAACACCGCCATTCTGACCCGTAAAGCATACATAAGCTCACATGACCCAGAGCACCCACTCCACCCCCCTCCCCTCCCCTTACATGCTGACATTGTCAGAGCTCTCCTGAGTATGTGTGGCGATAGCTTGGCTGCGGTCGAATAGTCAAAAAATGACGTCCTATGTCTTTTCCTAACCGCTTTTCCTTGACATCGATGGAAAACGTCATGAGGTCAAGGAAAGATGTGAAGGAGACAACCGCGTTGCTAAGAGAATCCGACTGCACTCACACTAGGCTACGTCATTATGCGACGGCGAGTGTTATGGACGTGGGTCTGCCGTGGTGGTGAAACTATAATGTTCAGAAGATGGACTACTAAAAGATCATCTTAGATACTTTGCCCCGTGCGGTCTTACCGTGTTGGTTCATACAGGCTTTATAAACGTGGACAACCCGGTGAAAAATATTAATTCATTACCAAGGTTTGAATTGAAATTAAAAAAAAGGAATATAGGCTACCAGTCACAAAACTGAAATGAAATGGTTGCTCACGCTCACCCTCCTGTCCACTCATATTTATCAACATGAATCCCAATTAGTATGATTATTTACATGATGATCTGCGTCCCTTGTCGGTCATGTTGATCTTTTGTCTTTGTGAACGGCTGAAAGGTGTGTCGCTTTAAATGTTGCTGCCGCAAGGAATTGTGGGACGTAATTGTCTCCTTTCCTTTCGTCTATGTACTGTGTTTAAACGCCTCTTTGTGAACATTTATTTTTTCTCTTTGAGGACAATAAATGACTACCTCATTTGGCCGTTTTGCTAGGTGCCAGAGAAAAACATCTTAGGCCAAGTGGGCCATGGTTACAAGTATGCCATCGGGATGCTGAACGAGGGACGCATAGGAATTGCTGCGCAGGTGAGAAAATGACACACGGTACACAACGTACCCTCATGAACACCACAGGGGTTCCCATGCAACTTTAGTTTTTGGTTATTTGTTGTGACAATGATATATGTAGCATTGGTTTGCCATGATTAGGCTATGTATTTGTTGTGTGTGTGTGCGTTTCTTATTGAATTTTTAACAATGTCAGTTATGTTTTTAAAATGGAGGTTTGGATGTTCTTTATAATAATAATAATAATAATAATTATTGTAATTATTCCAAAATAATGCAAAAGTTACAAAATGATAATAATGGGCGTGCTACATTTTAGATGCTGGGGCTGGCCCAGGGTTGCTTCGACCACACCGTCCCTTACACCAGGCAGAGGGTCCAGTTTGGGAAACGAATCTTTGACTTCCAGGTAAACAATACAAACCACTACAATCACAGTCACCTTAGAATACTGCGTTTTAGCCAATGGTTGCCCATCGGCTAGGGGTTTGCCTAGGGGTTAGCCTAGCCCTAACCCTTGTCTTCATCCAGAGGGTTTGGTTGTGTATTTCAGGGCCTGCAGCACCAAATATCCCACGTTGCAACACAGATCGAAGCGGCCAGGCTGCTGACGTACAACGCTGCCCGTCTCAAAGAGGCAGGGAGGCCCTTCATCAAAGAGGCCTGCATGGCCAAATACTTCACTTCAGAGGTGAGCCGTCATGTGACGTGTTGGCAGCAGTGTAGTGCATACAAACAATACTACTACTAAACACTACTATTCTGTTTTAACGTAAACTCTTTAACTGTTTGATAAACGATTTTATGTCTTTCCGTGTCATGCAGGTTGCAACTCTGACCACGTCAAAATGCATAGAATGGATGGGAGGGGTGGGCTTCACGAAAGACTACCCCATAGAGAAATACTACAGAGATTGTAAAATCGGTGAGCACAGAAGGCAAACATTTTTACATTCACGTGTAATCATTTAGCAGATGCTTTCATTCAAAACGACTTACAAGTTAGGCTGAGAACAATCCGAAAAAACAAGCTACATTTTACATTCGTGGTAGTGCAAAGAGTTTACAGTGGACCTATCACATCTCAAAGTGCTTACTAAATTCCCATGCAAAGATTTAAAAGATACCCCCCTTTGAAATGAATAGGAAGGCTGAAGGCATGTTTTCCTGTATACGAGGGTAATACAGCTGTTGTTGTATGAAGCTGATGGAAAAGGAAAAATTCAAGTATGATTGCTAGTGATTGGCTGTGTGGTGGGGGCGGAGAGGTGGCAGCACTGCTTATTGTGTCGCTATGGCCCTGAAGCCTACGTAACCCGACCCCAGAGGAATTCCCCTCATTACTAAGGGATTACGCACGACGTCGAGAGGAATTAAAGGTGCTAGATTTCACGTAAGATTCAAGAGCCATTATTTGAGTGTAGTTAGTTAGAAATGCCATAGCCATCCGTCAGCTGTTAGTGAGTGCTCTGTGAGAATATCTGTTCCGGGGTTGACTGCACCTGCCTCTATATGAGACCATTTAGGCTTTAGACCGCTCCCGTCTCATATCTGACCAATCAGGGCATCCATCTTGCCTGCCGTGAAACGCAATATGCTCTCTTCTGCTCTCTCTTAACAACTCTCAAATCTGTCCTACATCAGCTTTAAATATAATATAAACATATGCCATTTGGTAGAGGTTTTTATCCAAAGCATCTTACAATACCATGAGTGCATACATGTTTAGCGTGGTAGGCCCCAGTGGGAATCGAACTCTAACCCTGGCAGTGTTAATGCCTTGCTTTACCAGTTGAGATTGTTGGATACATTGAGTCGTCTTTTTCTCTTTGTCTCCGCATGTGTTTCTGTGCAGGTACCATTTATGAGGGCACAACCAACGTTCAGCTATCCACCATAGCAAAATACATAGACATGGAGTATGACCACTGAAGAGCACCAGCTGGACACCGAGAGATACGCACTCCACCACTTCTACCTTGTTGATCTCTGTCAAGATTAGGCTGTGAAATGCTGTAGGCCTCACCCTACCTTCTGTATTCAAATATTTTAATAGTGTGGGACTTGCCGCGCGTGCGTGCGTGCGTCTGTCTGTCTTGTCTGTCTGTCTGTCTGTTTTTCACTTCCCTTGGGTGTAAACAATGGTTGGTTACCAACTAACTCACTTTGCTTTCAGATTTGTTTGTTGTTAGTTGTGGTCCATGTGACATCTGTAGAGCCATGGGTTGCATAGATAGTGCTACAGATATTCTATTAGGTCACCAAATGTTACTGATGCAGACATTCTTCAGCTGTTGAAATATGTTAGTTGGGGCTTGAGATTAATACGAACAGTGCCTTCACAATATGTTTTTTTTCCCTCCAAAGCCCTTTTAGCGTTGATTCTGATCTTTGAGTGTATTTGACTTGCATAATAGTTTGCTCTTCAGAAAGTAGACCAATATCTCATCCAAGTAGTTTAACCTTAGAAGTTGATTATGAATAATGTACAGTACTTGGTTGTAAATATTATGGGGAGAGTTAACATAATAGATGAAGGGTTTGTCTGTAATTTTGGAAATGGAAACGAGAAATTATTTAATAAATGTTAGTGACACAAGCATAGCCTGTCTGCACAAGCCCATGTTTATAACTAAAGTGTAATTATTTGCATATTATACTGTTCATGTTTACACTGACAGATAAGACATGCACACATTTTCCCCCACAAGGGTTTCGTGCAGGTAAGAGGGTATCCCTAAAATATTACTGCAATTACTACAATCACATTTAGACCAACTAAGCCAAACACCCCGGTTTGCCACTAGATGACTGACCTCGGGATGTGACTAGTGATTTTACGATGCTGGATTGAGTGAAGGTACTCTAGTAACTTGACTGAAGCGCTATTTCTATAATAACGTTACGTGGTTCAATATCGGGGAGCCATTATGTTAAATTCTGAAATGATTTATTGTTAAAGTTTGTAAGGCTGTTCCAGTAATGCTTATTCAACTTAGGGAATGATGAAACACATTTATTTCCGAAACTATCCATCAGGGCTGTATGCTTAATGTATTTTAAGCATCCGGACCGAACGGCAAGTCTATCCGGACCCAGCACGTTTTCTATTTAGATTATAATTTCTTTGAATGAATTGTTAGTGACGTTGAATATACACAGTGTAGCTTGAGATCATTCACAGCGATCCTGTCCCCAGATACATGTGGTTTAAATGTGGCGTATTTCCCTGTCGCTTACATGTTGCAGAGTGTTGTTGGTCTGAGCCGTCATATGACGTCACGAGTAGCCTACCGGTGCGCAGGTTTCCAGTCGGGTTAGAGCCAATCAGAGCAGAGTAGGGTGGGTCATAGTAGGAAACAAATACTGCATACAGAGAAACGAAAATCTGCAACTTGCTATTGAGGTGAAGAATTTTACAAAGAAAAGAAAAGTTGACCAAGAAAACCGAGCGTTCAAAGAGAAGTGGATGGAGAAATACGCGTTTATGTTGCCCCAATCCAGCACAAAGCCCATGTGTTTGATTTGCACAGATACAGTCAGGATTATAGAGTGGCAATATAAAACGTCACTATGACACCAAGCACAGCCGAGCAGCAGTATCCACAAAACACAGAGGCGAGGACAACAAAACCTCGACAGTTGAAGTCTTCCTATGAATCAACAAACAAATTGTTTGTGAGATCTATGACAGCATATCGGTGTGAGTGCATTCTCCATGATGAATGTGGTGAGAAGCTCATCCCGCAGCAGCATCCCGCAGCAACTGACCATCAACATCTGGATCAGTGTCTCCATCTGGCAGTCACACCTTTTGTGCCTAGGTTCAAGCACATGATTGCAGGCAAACAATGCCATTTCTCCCACTAGGATCAAATGTATTTTGACTGTCTTGAACTTGAATGTCTGTTGCTTAAAGGTTATAAGTTAGTTGAAATGTTAAAAGTTTAACATGGCTGCCACACTGTTTTTGTGTATAAGAGGCTGCTTTTGATTATCATGTGTTAGCCTTCTCGAGTTAATCTAAAACTGTTTGCCGTTTGCACAGAATCAATTTGTATTTTTGCCACTTTAAGTTGAAGCTAAAGTTTAATTTCTAATGTATTGTGTTTACTACTTGTTACGTCTCTTTCTGTTTATATGTAGTTTTCTTCTGCAGTCTCAGAATGGATAGAAAAGGTTGTATTAAAAGGGACAGTCCACTTCTTCTTCTTTTCAATGTTGTTTTATCACCAATCTTTCCGGACCTCTGACCTTGAATAAAAATCAGATGCGGACCTTTGAGTAAAAAGTTTGAGAACCCTTGCAATAAAGGTTAATGCCTGAAATTCTCTTACAACTCGCTTATCCGCGTGCTATTGTTTTACCTATCTGCAATTGTATACCTATTCATTAATAAAGATACATCTGGCTCCCCCAATAGATTGGATGTCACGCTGTTCTTGCTTGAATAGAATTACGATACAAGGTGTCAGGGGTAATTAACATACTTTGAGCTAGCACGAGGGAGGGCAGGGTAAGACAAAGGAAACCAAGGAAATAGCTATCCTGGTCTGGGAGGACCGTCCGAGGTACATACGAGTCAGTAAAAACTCTAACTGTGAAGGAGGCCCTCTCGGCCGGATCCATGACAGTCTCTCTCAGTACTTGTGTGTGTCTCTCTCTCTGTACTTGTGTGTGTGTCTCTCTTCCCCACTGCTGTAAGGTCAACTCAGTTCCTCTGGCAGGTCTGGGAACATGTGCGTCTGGGTAGGAGAGGGGTGAGAGAGAGAGATGCAAGCCGAGGTCAATTTGACCTCACGAATGGCAGCCTTGAATTATAGGGCTGCTATTGTGGTGTGTGTGTGTGCAATGATCTTGGCTAAAGCAAAAAACTGCTGTGCTCACCGCTGCTGTTGCAGAGAGCAGAGAGAGAGCGGGTGGCTTGCATTAAGAAGACTGCAAATAGGAAACCACCTAACGCTTGTGTGGATAAACATTGAGTGGGCATTCAGATTCTTGCAAGTAGAATTAGCTTTTTGTACTAAAAATAAGACGAGAAGTTTCAGAGCTGTAACAATCTACATAACACATCTTTCTCTCACACATATGAATACACGTAAGCTCATCTTCTCAATGCTAAGAAAAGGCATCTGCATGCCTGAGACTATAAGCACAAACTAGGAATTTTGGATATCAAAGTAAATTAATAAGCAGGTATTACCAGTAATACCACAACATGAGGCAGGAAGACATTGAGGTAGTCTATACAAGACCACGTGCGTGTGGGCGCGCGCACACACACACACACACACACACACACACACACACACACACACACACACAGCGATATTTGAACCTTTTATTAACTAGGCTCATATATTTAAAGTAGAAATCACACTACTAAGTTTTCCTGTTTACAAAAAATATTATGTACACTACAGTGCTGACAGTTACAAACCACATGAACAAAACATAGAAAAGAAAATTCAAACCAAAAAAAAGATTTATATAAATAAACTCTATGAAAAACAATGCAAGCCCCTGAAAATAAGATTTTTCGGTTTTTAAAAACGAATTGTCTGTACACAAATACAGAAATCCATCGGGTCTCTTGAACGTCGGAAAGCCCAGCAGGGCAGTAAGTGCCACATTTTGCATGTGGCAAAGTCTCAAGTACGATATTCATTATTTAGCGCTCACCAGAATCAAATAGGGCAGGAGAGCGTTTCGTTTTGGGTGGATAAGGCAATTGAAATCCCAGACCCGTTTCATTTCTCAAGCTAAGCACATAATTCAAATTGAGAAACTATTTTCCAGGCCCTTGTGGACAAGAGGAATTATTTTCCTATACGTCAAGCCTTTATACGACGCCACATAACAAGACCTCTGCATCGTAATGCACCAACGAAACGGCAGTTTACAGGATCGTTCTCCATAAAACATTCCTAGCAAAGACGAAATAACAAAAGTTGTGTCCTGACTGAGAACTGCTGCCTTTAAAGAGCGCTCCAAACGCTCTATGGCTCGCGGCCATTTTGCACTCACAGTTGCAGGCAGGCACGTGGGAAATGTTTTTGAGCTACATTAGCAAGTTGGACATTATTTATTCCAACATGTACCACCTAAAGTTTATACAATAGTGATGTACACAAGTACGTTTCCAGGACCACAGTTAAAGTCTAAAATCTATTTATAGATGGATTTAGTGCCGTCTTTTTCAAAGTGGTGTTACAGTGGCCATAACGGGTACCCATCCATCATTGTTTTAATGTTAATGTTACAAAAAGTAGCTAAAGCATCTTTCTAAAATCTGAATTATTTGATTCACAAATGTATAAACCATTAAATTTATTTAAAAAGTGTAAAAGCCCATACACCTAGAAGAAATAAAAATCGTGATTTCTAAATGGGACCTACCTTATAGCCACTGTAGAACACTGTATAATAATAAACACTCATTATTTCATGCTTTCAAGGGACCGTTTTAAAAGCCACTGGTGTTAACAAAGTATGTCATTGTAAAAGATGCAGAAATCCCCAAATCCAAATCAGAGTGCTGGCATTGGAAGAACTAGGAAGTGCCCTTAAAAAGCATTCTATATCAATAGTTAGGTAAAGTCAATATTTTTTGAAAAGCTTTTTTTTGAGTACTTGATCAATCTAGTTAATCTAGTCAGTCTTGACACGACATCAGAAATGTTGTCAAACCAATCGAACAAAGGAATTATATTTGTAGACGCAACTCTGGCTAGCAAAAATAATCTGATGTGAAACTGTTATGGTCCTCCATTGTTAATGTAAGTGCAAATAAAAGTATAATTTATGTTGTCAGCATGTCAATATTGTAAAGGAAACAATTGAAATATTACATTGTATTGATTATTGCTCAAAATACAATATTGGGAAATGGTATTAGTGACAATTAAACTGTGTCTTTATAACTTTGGAGGGATTAAATATCGTAGGGCGATATATTCTTTTCACCAACAACATATCCAAGAGCATTTGACTCCAGTGAATATAAAACACTATGTTGATATACAGAGCAAAATACCGTGCACACCTAACCTCATAGAAATGGAATAACTAGCTGCAAGGAGAGCAACGAAAATCCAGTAATCCTAACAAGTTAGAGCGTCAAAACGCAGACTCAACCTCACACTGTGCTGACCCCGCTTCGTTCCTTCACAGCAGTGTTTCTTAAACTACAGAACTCGACCCAAAATGGGTCGTGATCCAGCTGGAGATGACAGCGCACAGAACACTCGGAAAACTCCGGAACTAAACGAGAGCATCACCAGTTCCACTGTGCTCAGAGTTTTCTCTGAGTGTGCGGTTGGGTCCCGCGAACACCGAAATTGTCTTTTGGGTGCCGAGATGAACAAGTTTAAGAACCCCTGCTTTACAGTAATTCACAGATTACTTCCCCCCTAAAGAGAAAGAGAAACCTGTGTTACAGAGGAAAACTAAATAGTACCTATAGAGACGGTAGACCATTCAGTTGTGACATGAACCTGAAGATCCAGACTCCAGTCTAGACTGCCCAAATCCAGTCTAGACTGGATTGGCAGGGCCAGATTTGCCCCCACCTCCAAAAAGGATAACTCAGATTAACCTAGATTTCCTTTTTTCTTTGTTTTTTATAATTTGGAGTCTGACAGACTGATCGAAACTTTTAAGTCCCCTAAATTGGCCCACTATTTATTTAGCTTTGAAAACATAAATTCTGGACAAATACTGTCAAAGATGTCAAATACTATGAAACATGTATTTATAGTTGCAAAAGGGTAATATTGTGACTACCTACAACCCAAATGTCCTTCTGTAAGGACATTATCGCAAGGTTAGTAACAGGGTTCGTTCCCAATCAGTCTGTATGGCTCCAAATAATACAAAAAACACAAGGTCTAGATAAATAAATACTGGAGTTATCCTGAGTGCGTTTAACAATACAGTCTGTACACACTGGAGCAGTGACAGCCAAACCTTCCCCATCTGCCCTGATAGGAACCCTCGAGGGCCTCACTGCCCGTCTTGGTTCCATCTTGGTTCTAAACGCTAGCTTTTAAAACCGAGACGGCCACTGGGTGAATAAGGCCCATGGCACCCAGTCATGGTGTCATGAGTTCAGTCCCAGTATAACGCACAGTGTCTGTACAAACACAGTGCTTAAAAGCTGTCTCTTTTCGTCTCCTTCTTACATTTTTTTTGTACATAAAACTTTACAACAACGGAACCTCTCGAACAACACGCCGACGCCGTTTAAAACACGGTATCTACCGATATG
>OMNO01065942.1:0-15800 GCA_900303215.1 Trachyrincus scabrus
CCCCCCACTCCTGTGCACACACGTGTGTGAGTGTGTGTTCAGTGTGTGTGTGTTCAGTGTGTGTTCAGTGTGTGTGTGTTCAGTGTGTGTGTGTGTGTGTTCAGTGTGTGTGTGTGTGTGTGTGTCACTCTCTCTCTCTCTCTCTCTCTCTCTCTCAGAGTAAGTCAGAAGAAAGTGCCATGTGCCGTAGTGAGCCCATCGCCTCTGGTGGTCCAGAGGATCCTTCTCGTTCAGATGACAACAAGGAGGACCCCCCATCCGAGCCCCAGTGAGTCTTCACAGTGAACAGCACCAACCCTCACAACCAGCCTCCAAACTTTGCTTCACTATGACTCAAAGCCAAAGGTGTCACGTTGACCATTGAGTCCAACACAAGCTCATACATTGTTGTTAATCCGTGTGATGTTCATGTGTCCAGGCCCACACCTCTGGAGGAGGCGGGGCATCTGTCCACAGTCACCTTCCACTGGATGGGGTCTATATTATGGGGTCTGTATCGAGGAAACCTGGACCTGAGCTCTTTCATCATGTCTCCCAGAGATGCAGCCGAAACGAATGAGCAATTGTAAGACTTCTCTGGTTATTATCAGTCTAATGAGAGTTAGACATACAAGACACGATTGTGTGATAAAACATAAACATACAAACATACATACATACATACAGTACATACATGCACACATTTTATAATATATAGAATATATTACTATTAAAAGGGGTATCTATTTCTTGCAGTATGTTCTGATATGATCTCATTGAAAGAATACACTGTTGTCATTGATGGGTTTTAAAGTTGAATCGACGTGTCTAGTTAGTTGGTCGATTAATGTGGTACTCAGGGGTAACCGACGCGCCCTGGTTCTGTGTTACAAGGCTGCGGAAGATCATTGAAGAGGAAGCTGATAAGGTGGGGATGGAGAAGGTCTCTTTCTTCCGAGTGGTGTTACGCTTTCAATGGCCCTTGTTTCTGCTGGGGACCCTAGCCGGCATCATCTACATCCTTTCCCTGTTTATAGGGTCGGTAAGCTGACATATTCATGACATATGGTGTATTGTGGATCTTAAAGGCTCGACGATAATAACCAACAAGTAGACTGTGGACAAAGCAATGGCTATCCTTCTGTTGACAGTATTATCCAAGCGTTTACCTCTCCTCTCTTCACAGGCTGTTATCATTTTCGCGATTCTGGACTATGTGGAGGACCCAGAGGCCTCTACTCTGACCCACGGGATAGGCCTTTCTTTTGCTTTATTCACAGCAGGTTTTAGCAAAGTATTCTTCTTAACAACAATGACAGCGCTTAGTTATAAAGCAGCCATCAGGATAAAGGGTGCTTTCAGCTTGTACGCCTACAAGAAAGCCATCGGCCTGCGGGGACAAACGGCCATCTCCTTAGGAGAGGTATGAACTTCCCACTACATAACTACTACTTCTACCACAGGACTTCTACTGGGAGCTGTAACACTCGACAGCTGGGGAGCTGTCGAGTGTTACAGACACTGCCAGGACAATCAAATCATGCAAAGGCCTCAATGTATGCTTTCTTCCACACACACACACACACACAAAACAAAACTACATCAACACAGAACCTCACGTCTCACGCCTCTTTCCCTTCTAGATGATCAATGTACTGACCAGTGATGGCGTGCGTCTGTTTGACGCATGTGGTAACTTATGCCTTGCGGTTGTTGCTCCTTGGCTGCTGTTCATCATCGTTGTCTACTCCATCTATCTCCTGGGGATTAGTGCTCTCATCGGATTGATCGTCTTCTTCTGCATTCTGGCAGCACAGGTGTATACTCATACCAGACACCGGTAGATGTCCAACTGATTATCTATACCATAATTATCTACTGGGTACTATAACCTATACTTCAGTGCAATTGATGCAGAGACGTGTATGTACTTTTGGGTCAGATTTACATTGCCAGAACCGTCAGACAGTTGAGATTTGAGATAAATCATTGGACAGACCTCCGTGTTAACACCACCAGTGAAGTGCTGACCTTCATCAGACTCATCAAGATGTACGCGTGGGAAGACTCATTTGAGATGAAGATTGAAGGTAAGAGAGGTGCCTCTGTCGACATTCATCATTTCGTAACAAAGGCCCTGAGAGGCCTTGTACCTCTGAGTCCACAGCAGCCCACCTGGAAGCATCACCAACCATACATTGGTTGGTGATCCAACACACACACACACACACACACACACACACACACACACAAACACACACACACACACACACACACTCACTATGTAACTTTGCACTTTGGGTGTCTTGAAAAGCGCTATATAAATGCAATGAATTAATATTCGTATTATTCTTATTATTCCGCTGTAAGTTGAGCTTGAATGACGGTAAAATAGTAAGAACAATGATATGTCTCTTTCAGATATCAGGACGAATGAGAGAAAAGTACTGGAGCGGTCGGGCTCTTTCCAGTCTTCTATTTCACAATTAGCTGTGTGTTCTATGACCCTGGCCAGCACTACCACCTTCCTTGTTCACACCGCGATGGGCTTCCCGCTCAAAAGCTCTTTAGTAAGCACCCGGCTACCATTAGCATTACCGCCATATTTTTTTTCCGTCATGTATTTGAAACATAATATGAAGTAAACGTGTGTGTTCTTTTTAATGCCAATAGTCCACATACCATGTCTTGTATTGCTTTACCCAACCAGTGTCTGTGAAGTGTTGAATCGCTGCTCAACTAGCAGGGCTGGATCAGTTCTTTGAGGACATTTCAGTTAGTCCCCTGGTTGTCGTTGATGTTTGGATGTTGTCCACTATGCTCTTATGTTTTCCCAGGCCTTCACCATCACTTCTATCTTCAACATCCTGGGTATCTTAATGAGTTACGTGCCGCTCTTACTCAAGTCCATCGCAGAATCTTCAGTGTCCCTGAGACGAATTAAGGTATGACCCCTTTTACTACTTCAAGTACTTGAAATGTTAAATAGGACCTGCAATGCTTCCTATTTATAAGGTATTGAAATTTGAAAAGATAGTATCATCATGCTAGCAGTGCTAGCTCTGTGTGTGTGTGTGTGTGTGTGTGTGTGTGTGTGTGTGTGTGTACATTATAACATCTGTGATGGTTTCAGAAACTAATACTTCTGAAGAACCCAGAAGGCTACTTGGTCCAGAAAACAGATAGTGACTCAGCCATCGTGATGGAAAATGCCACTCTGTCTTGGACCAAACCAGCCAGTCAACCAGACTGTGACAACACAGACAATCGGTTGTCGGGCAACAAGAGGGACCAGGATGAGAAGAAAGATGACCTGCCTGACTTGAGAAACATCTCATTTACATTACCTAAGGTGACTGTTGAGGGCTTTGCTGTTGTTAGAAGTCAGTCAGACTAAATGGGCATGGCTGAGGGTTAACAACTAAATCTCCCTTTATTGTTTCTCCTTAAGGGCGACGTGCTGGGAGTATGTGGGCATGTGGCCAGTGGGAAGTCATCGCTGATATCCAGCCTCTTAGAACAGGTGATTTGATTGGTTGGATCCATCAAGAGCAGAAAGTCAAGATCAGTCGATGGAAATCCCATTTGTAAACATTATGGGCTCAAGTCCAACTCATCAATGTCGTAGGGACACCTAACCAAGGAACAATGTACCCAACATGATGGGTACTGGAGACTTGGTGGAGTTAGAAGCTGGTTTCTAATAATGATCTGGTGGACTTCTACTGTAGATGCATCTTCAGCAGGGCTCCATCACGGCCTCTGGAACCTTTGCCTACGTCTCCCAGCAGGCCTGGATATTCCACGGAACAGTTCAGGACAACATTCTGATGGGGGAACCTTTTGAGCAGGACCGGTAAGTTGGTAATAGACCAACCCAGAATTGTTGATTCCAATAAATGGCATGCTAGCTAAGTGAATGACCAACAGTTCTACATTTCATCATGGTATCTTTATGAGACCTAGCACTATCAAACTATCTGTTTGATAGTATCACAGTATAGTCTGTGACCAGACCTTTAGGCGAATTGTCCTGAAAGTAGCTGTACATCTATTTCTGGTTGTACAGCATTAACTGCATTTGAACAATATAGCCCACTAAAGGACTGTTCCTTCTCAGCTATGACAGAGTTATCAATTGCTGTAGCCTCAAATCGGATCTGAAGATCTTACAGTATGGAGACCAAACCGAGGTAGGAATCGATGTTTACTGCATTCTCTAAAGATTTCTAAGTAATTCGAGCAGGTATTTCCAGTGGTCTTTGAAATCGAGATGTATCTGAGGACTATGTTGCAGGTTGCTAATGATGAAGTTTCAAAGTAGACAGTAAAGGCAAAACCCCACCAACATCTAGTTGGCTGATAAGACGTGAACATATCGATATTGAGAAATAACAAATTGCTCTGAATAGTGACGGTGCTCGAAACCAGTGGTTCCCAACCCTTTTGGGGCTAAAACACACAACGATCCCACATATATATAACTTGGATTATATGGAACAATTAATCAATAATAAAGAACATCATGAATCATATCAATTATATTAGTAACCAATGTCATGATTATTTATTAAATCCCACAAAATGTCACAGCACACCTAGTCTTGCCTCAAGACACACTGGTTGGAAACCACGGATCAAAACTGTCCATGTTACAATGTGTCCTGGGCAGATTGGAGAGCGAGGCATTAACCTCTCTGGGGGGCAGAAGCAGAGGATCAGCCTGGCCAGAGCTGTGTACTCTAATAGAGACATCTTCCTCCTGGATGACCCTCTGTCTGCTGTGGACGCCCATGTGGGTAAACACATCTTTGAGGAATGCATCAAGAAAGAACTGCAGGGAAAATCCATCATCCTGGTCACTCACCAGCTCCAGGTAGGACTAGAGCATTCTCAGTAGCTATAGCACAGGCAGGGCAGTTCCTCTGACATGAAGAGGGTGTTTCTTTGCTATGAAGTCGCAAATTGTGTTAATCCACGTTTCACTCTGTTCGCGAATTTGCTATCATCTTGTGGTAAATCAAAGTTAGAGATACCTTAGGACCTCAGGTTTTAAGTGTAACAGAGGTGAAAGTGTTGCAGTAAACCTGAACCCTTGGTGATAAGGGACGGACGAACACTTAGTTGGCCTAGCTATAAAAAAATGCAGTGCATTTATCCTTCATGTTAGACCAATTCTGAGGCTGGTGCTTTAAGGTCCATGATTGACAGGTCTGAGCTTTTCTTACATTACTAGTACAAGTACAAGATATCTCCAAAGACATAAAGGCTGGATGGGCAAAAACTACCCACAACACTAAGATGGTCATCAAAATCATTCCCCTAACTAAAGTGCATTCAAATAATGATCTTGTATTCTGTTAATCAAGTGGTTCTTGTGGTGGTTATGGTAAAGTCTGGTTGTGTTGGTCAGTACCTGGAGTTCTGTGATGGAGTCCTGCTTCTGGAAGAAGGGGAGATTCTGGAGGCAGGGAGACATGAAGAGCTAATGAAAGCAGAAGGACGCTATTCTGAGCTCATCGCCAGCTATCAGATGGACCAGTCCATGGTGAGAGATGGCTGCCACTGCCACTACTATCATTATCATTTGCTACCACCGCCTTTAATCATAAGGGATAAGGAGAGGCTGTGAACCTTTATCTCACAAGCTCACAGAAGGGTCTGGGGAAAGTTCACGTTTAACTCTCGGCTTGAATTGACATGGGACAAACATCTAGGTGTTGCAACATCACAGAAGCCAACAAATTACAGCCGCAACAGCACATTTCAACCTCAGCTGCCAAGATGTATTGAAGCACCTAGAGGAATGCTCAGGCCCCACCTCTAATGTTAAGGTCCCTAAAGGGTTATGGTTGAAGCATAGTTAAGGTTAGGGTTTAGCACAAAATGGTGATGGTGATGAAAGTGAAACTAACTCCTCCTTTTCCCGGGCTCAGGTAGAGAATGAGAAACCGATAAAGTCATTTATAAAACACCATGAGGAACTTGGTGTTGTGAACCCAGGTGAGACAAGATTGATCATCATAAACTGTATCACATGCTGAATGGTATGTTACACTTTTACAATGTTGCCCGTCTCTTATTTAGCCTTCGACATGTCAGATGAGAAAGATGACATCAGTATCTGTGACAACAAAGGTAAATGTTTAACACATTTCTTAACAGAGTAGCGTTCCATTCTAGCAAGGCCTAGATGGACCAATAGTGTCAGCAAACACACATTAGACAGAAACTAATCAGAGAATCCAGATTGACCAGAATAATTTTGTCTTACAGTCGCGGAGGTTGAAATGCAGTTGGTGGAACAGGAAGTCTTCAGTGAAAAGGTTGTGTCCTGGAAGACATACCAGCTGTACATAAAGGCAGCAGGAGGTCTGTAACACACTCACATGTATAAACACACACTATGTATAGACAGTACATACATAGTGTATACCATGGCACTTACATGCTATTTGCCACTGACCTTCTGATAAGAAGATTAATATATTTTATAAATACTGGCATATTTACTTTAAACAGAGGAAAGTTTTTTGTTATGACCTTCCTCATGGCTGGTGGGCTCACAGTGTCTTTTTGGGCTAAGCCTGATTGGGTTACATGACCCTACCAGGATGAGAAAATTGTATATACAGGAAATAAATGCTTGTCGTGAGTCTAGGTTACAGCTAAATTACCTGACCAAGGATTATCATGGTCTAACCAGATTATCATCGCTAACTTTCTTAGCTATTCTAAGATAGCTTCTTCCAGACAGAGAGGGGAACAAGAGACATGCCCACAAACACAAGTGCCACTAACAAAGGCATGGTCTGTTTACCTCTTTTGTTAAAGTTTGAAAGTTTTGCAATCTTTGTTATTCCAGGCTACCTCATCGTTATACCCGTCCTCAGTTTGTATGTACTCAATTTTGGAGCCATTTCCTTCAGCACGATATGGCTCAGTTATTGGATTGCGCATGGGACCGGGGTAAGATACACACACACACACACACACACACACACATACACACACACACTTCCAGGCTCTGATTTCTATTTCTTTTTTTGGACCCCAGATGTCTAATGTGACAGCTGAAGACCAAGGCAACATCTCCTTGAACCCAGACCTCGGCTTCTACCAGCTGGTTTATGGGATGGTGCCGTTTGCCATATTGATATTTTCTCTTATTAAAATCTGGACTTACAACAAGGTCACCATTCGTGCTTCCTCAGCATTCCATAACACCATGTTGAACAAGGTAAGAAAGAGGTGGAGAGACACATATACGTGTCTTCTACTTTTCTTCTTCTGATTTGTCACTAGCAACAAGGCATTACTTTCATTCTAAACTCTAACTCCCCATGTCAACACGTGGCTTTATGTACCGGGCAGCCCTAATAGGGCTTGTACATCAGAATGCATCATGGGATTTTTGTTTGGCGATACTCCGCCATATACTCAAGAGAGTTGTAGTACTGTAAAACCCTAAACCAACATAAATATACCGTAACCTAGGCTAATGAAAACGTTGTTTTACCACGTCTCGCATGAGAAATGCTGTGGCAGTTTAAACACAACAATGTCTCCCCATAATGACAAATCATTTCACGGTTAATTACTAAACAATGACCAAAAAACCATGACTACCAACATAATAACTAACATGTCAATGCTCCTATGCTCCCAAAATGGGGAAGTCCTATAAAAGAGAGTCCTATAGAGCTGGAATCGTTACAGGTCTTGATCATCTCTTCCAGGTCATTGCCAGTCCTATGAGTTTCTTTGACAGTAACCCTGTGGGTCGACTGCTGAACCGATTCTCAGTGGACCAGGATGAACTGGACATCATGATTCCATTACGGACGGACCAAACCATCCAGTACCTGATGTATATAACGGCCATGGTTGTCATCATCGTGGTGGCGATCCCGGTCATGGCGATTCCTCTGCTGTTGTGCACTGTATTTCTTATACTTCTGCTTGTGTAAGTCATCACCGAGCTTGTAAGATTGTATTGATTCAAATCCAACAGATATCATATAGAACAGATTTGAATTAAATTAGGTACTTGGATTTGGATATATGACTAAAGGCACGTAAATAGCACCAAGGACTATTATTCACACGCTTCTGCCAGCAATGTCCTTTCAGGGTACTTTAAGGTCAACAACTGCTGAATGGTGTTATTATTATGGGCTGTTTCCCCCTGCAGTGTAAACCAGAGAGGAATCTGTCAGTTGAAGAGGTCAGAAGACACGAGTCGCTCTCCCTGGATCTCGTTTACAGGCTCCACCGCAGAGGGCCTCAGCACCATCCATGCCTACGACAAGAAGGACAGCTTCATACAACAGTAAGAAAACCGCTGTTCTCCACTGAGAAACTCACAATGTGTAGATGACACAACTCAAAAACGTGTAGATGGTTTGTAGATTAGAGTGTCGATCGGTGACTGTACGTGTAAGGAAATGTATATATCAGTATGATCCTCAGCTTTAGTGGAGGGATGGATGGCAATGATGATTACCACTGTGTTGCAGGTTCAGATTGCTGTGTGACAAAAATTCCTTCCACTTGTATACATTTTCCTGTGGAATCCACATGTTGGTCTTCAGGATTGACTCAATTTTTAACATTTCTACGCTGATGCTGGCACTATTTGTGGTGCTCATTCCCAACGATGTGGTTAATTATTCTCTGAAAGGCCTGGCGCTCTCCTTCAGCATGCAGGTAAACATTTGCCAGATGTGCTTTTCCTTCTTCGTCGCCCTACTGAAATCCCATTCAAATCTCTGAAGCTACTCTTAAGCTACTTAATTCATTAATTACATTGGTTGTAAATAGATGCAGGTGGATCATTTACAATGAATAACCAAGCTTACTATAATGACAAATTAGATTTGTGTCCACTTTTTAATAACAGGGATTACAAAGTGCTTCACGTTGCACATATACACACAATATGAAATATTTGCAAACAAACAATACAACTACAATACAATAAAGTCAAGACAATTTGTAGTCAATACAGCAGCTCAGAAAAACTAGTGGTAATATGAGTCTTTACAGTCAACACTTTCAACATTTACTCAGAGATGACCAAGTGTGTGTGTGTGTGTGTGTGTGTGTGTGTGTGTGTGTGTGTGTGCATGTGTGCGTTTGTGGGTGTGCGCGTGTGTGTGCATGTGTGTAGCTAACAGGGATGTTTACGCAATTGGTGAAGTTCTCCAGAGAGCTGGAGGGCAAGTTCAGCTCGGTGGAGAGAATCCAGGAGTACATCACGGTCAGACACCAAACTTTTTCCCATTTCTATTGAAGTGAATGAAACACAGAAACCTTTGCCTATGTACCACAGGTGTGATTTCCCACCAGTTGTCTGTCTCTTCTAACCTAAAAGTTGGTTTGTATTTGTTTTAGACCTGTGTGTCTGAGGGTCCCAGGCATGTGGAGGACCCTCAGATCCCAGAAACCTGGCCGGAAGCAGGCTCTATAACCTTCCAGAACTACAATATGAGGTACAGGGAGAACACACCTATTGTTCTCAAAGGACTCCAGATCCACATCAAAGCTGGGGAGAAAGTTGGCATCGTGGGAAGGACCGGCTCAGGTAAACAGCACATTGTTTTAAAAGTTTTTTTTTTATATAACGGCTACCCATAAAGGATATGGGGATATATCCCGGCTTAGTCCCATCAAGACACCGTCTTTGCTTGAGTTTTGTGTGGGAACGTAACAATATGTTCTTGTGACCAACAGAACAGGGAGAATCTGTGACTTATTTTAATTCGTTTTCAGACCATTGTAGACCACGTCCCCCATCTGCTATTCTGTTAAAGTTGTCACACGTTCATGACATGAATGGTCATGTTGGCAATACGAAAAAACAGAAATGTATGCCATCCCTGTCATTTAAATATTATATATATCAACAATATGCAGGTTTTCATGCCCCAGTAATAGAATCCATCTGTGGACGTTTTACCCTTAATGACCCTGTAACCGGTTTCACATTTCTTATTGCATTTCTGTGTTCTGCAGGAAAGTCGTCCCTGGGCGTGGCACTCTTCAGGTTAGTAGAGCCCGCAGAAGGGAGCATCCTGATCGACGGGGTGGACATTACACACCTCGGCCTGCGGGACCTGCGAAGTAAGCTGTCCATTATCCCCCAGGAGCCCGTTCTGTTTGTTGGTACCATCAGGTAACTTCCACCACTGTCCACAGCCACGTCTACTAGTACTGCTTCATACACGTGTTGTGAACAAAATGGCGTCAGCAGCAATATCAACTCTGATCTGGGAAGAGTTAGACCATTTATTGGTCCCCGAATCCCAGTGTTTCCTTTGACAGCTATACCCCAGCACAGTTATGGATTTGATGTGAATTACTTGGTTATCATTTTGTTGTTTTGTCATATGTCCCGTCTGGGACTACATGTGCATCTATTTCTCTGACTGTGGCATTGGCTGACATCAGGATGTTATATAAGATGTGAATATTCACCTTTAAGGTACAACCTGGACCCTTTCAACAACCACAGTGATGAGGAGCTCTGGGCAGCGCTGGGGAAGACCGACATGAAGGATTCGGTAGGTTACCTCGTAGATTTCACCAGCACACGAAGACCATGGCGAAGACAGTCGTGTTACGGTTATGGTAGGAGGAGTAGTACTCACAGTAGTAGTAAGTAGTATTATTAAGAATGATTGTATTTGGTAGTAGAGATACTTTCACCAGTGATACTTAAATAAGCATTTTACTCGAGTGGTGATGTCCATTGTGTGCAGATTTCCAAGCTTCCTGAGAAGCTGCAGGCGGTAGTAACGCGGAATGGAGAAAACTTCTCCGTAGGACAGAAGCAGCTCATGTGTGTGGCCAGAGCTCTGCTGCGTAACTCCAAGGTCTGCCTGACTTTTCTGTCTGTCTGTCTGTCTGACTGTCTGACTATCTGTGTCTGTGATAGTCTGTCACACTGTGTGCTCCTATCTTAACATTTGCCGTGGGTCAGAGCACATTATATTTACATATCTCGATAAAACCCTACTCTTATGGAGCAGAGAGAAAGGTAAGGGTCCAACGCACTGTTCAAATACTGCTGATGGGAATGACCTTGTCTAGCTGGTTCCACCGCGGTCACACCAGAGGGACACACCAGGGACTGCAGTGTTTTCCATCGCCATTGTCATGTTTCTTAACTCAGGCCTTAGTTGTTCTGTTGTTCTGTTGTAAATCGGGTCACGGTGTGTCCCATTTGAATAATGTACAGTATTGCACTGTGTATTTGATTTAAAAAAAAATAAAGATTCATTCATTCATTCATTCAATCATTCATTCATCAAGTCCCAGCCACTTCTGTGCTGCCTGGTCCTTCGCTCCTTCACTATAATCATAATAACCACAACAATCATAACAATCAGAACAATCATAATAATAACTGCCTCTGTCCTCTCTCAGATCATTCTACTGGATGAGGCCACGGCGTCCATCGATGCAGAGACAGACGCTCTGATCCAGAACACCATCAGAGACGCCTTCGAGTCCTGCACCACCCTCACCATCGCTCACCGCATCAACACCGTGCTGCAGGCTGACCGCATCCTGGTTATGGACCAAGGACAGGTGAGACACACACGCATTTATCAATAATTGTAAATATATTCTACAAATAATTGTAAATGTATTATGAAAATCATTTTAAATATATTATAAAAAATCATTTTAAATATAATATTCTAATAAAATCCTGTGTGTTTGCGGGTGTGTGCCTTCCAGGTGGTGGAGTTTGATCATCCTGACACATTGAGACAGAATGCAGGCTCCGTGTTCAGCTCTCTGCTGAAGGCCGCCAACACGGTCAACACATGAAACACGCACGAGCATCATCGGAACCATTGAGGAGTATTGCCTGACATTAACTGTGAGAAGTAGCTGAATAATACACTGAGACTGTGATGCCCCCCCCCAGATGTTAGCTGCTTTATCAGTGGCTGGTATGTTAGTATCAGTTGCTGTTATGTGTGAGTGTAGGTCAGTTGCTGTGATTCTATGCTTTGTGACAAAATATTTAAAAAATCAATCAATCAATTAATTTGGAAATTGTAGTATGCTTGTTGTACCATGATGGTGCCACAGCATCATATCCACAAGGGGGAGTGCCATGCTATACCGAGGGCTGGCGTAAAATCCCTCAACAAAAGCTTTTCCTCACTACTATTCCATTTTTCATTAATTTTAACATTGAGTTCACCTTTCACCTTTCACCTGTGTCCTTGCTAATTAGGTTCCCCCGTTTCTGCCCCTTGCTGTTCTTTTAGTTCCCGTATGCGCAGTGGTTCTCAACTGGTCCAGCCTCAGGACCCACATGTGTCATTAGACCAGTGGATCTCAACTGGTCTAGCTTCAGGACCCACATGTGTCATTAGACCAGTGGTTCTCAACTGGTCCAGCCTCAGGACCCACATGTGTCATTAGACCAGTGGTTCTCAACTGGTCTAGCCTCAGGACCCACATGTGTCATTAGACCAGTGGTTCTCAACTGGTCTAGCTTCAGGACCCACATGTGTCATTAGACCAGTGGTTCTCAACTGGTCCAGCCTCAGGACCCACGTGTCATTAGACCAGTGGTTCTCAACTGGTCCAGCCTCAGAACCCACGTGTCATTAGACCAGTGGTTCTCAACTGGTCCAGCCTCAGGACCCACATGTGTCATTAGATCAACAATGCCTTTATGAACTGTTAAAACATTGAGTGAACAAAAAGCTGCAACAGTTGAACTGAAACAGTAAGCCGTTGACACATGAATGAATGCAGGGCTTCTTTCTGCAGATAAAGGTTTCACCACTTGAGAATCACTGCCTTATACATTGTTGAATCCTGGATTGTTGAATCCTGATTGGTCAATACCGTTCCAAGGGTGTGCATTATATTTCAATAACACCTCTGTATATAACATGCTGTTACCATGTACTTATAATATAATAACATAGAATATAACATGCTGTTACCATGTACATATGATATCATAACATAGAATATAACATGCTGTTACATGTACATATAATATAATAACAGAATATAACATGCTGTTACCATGTACATATAATATAATAACAGAATATAACATGCTGTTACCATGTACATATAATATAATAACATAGAATATAACATGCTGTTACCATGTACATATAATATAATAACATAGAATATAACATGCTGTTACCATGTACATATAATATAATAACAGAATATAACATGCTGTTACCATGTACATATGATATAATAACATAGAATATAACATGCTGTTACCATGTACATATAATATAATAACATAGAATATAACATGCTGTTACCATGTACATATGATATAATAACATAGAATATAACATGCTGTTACCATGTACATATAATACAATAACAGAATATTATCCTATGTATTGTTCTAGATGTATCTTAACTCCACCATCCCAGACTGCACCAAGCTTCTGAAACCTCTGCTGGTATTTGCGTTCTGCATGGCGGCAGTTCTGACCGGTCTCACGCAGGTCACTCAGCACCAAAGCCACGCAGTCGACGTCTACGCTGGATTTCTCATCGGTGCCTTCATCGCTGCTTACCTGGTAAACTACCCAACTAACCATACCTGGTTAACTAACCCATACCTGGTTAACTAACCATACCTGGTTAACTAGACCTAGGCTGGTAAACTGATAGCTGTATCAACCACCCTCCCACCTGCTGCTGATGTCATGATGGGGAGAGAACCTTCTGACCATTTGTTTAATGTTTTCTAGGCTCTTCATGCTGTTGCTAACTTCCAGTCCTCAGAAGACGTGGTCACCAGCAGCCCTCCTCCTCTCGATGCCCTGCGTGCCCTCGCTCAGCGTGGACACGACTCCGTCTACAACAAGGGGCCCGCTTCGGCCTCCGAGAGCAACGACGAGATCTCTGTGGTCCCAGCCCCCAAGGGGGGGGGTGATGGCCTGGGGCAGCCCTTGCGCAGGGAGAAGGCCTCCATGGGGAGCTTGAAGAGGGCCAGCATGGATGCGGAGCTCCTGGCTCCTCGCAGCCCCATGGGCAAAGAGACCATGGTGACCTTCAGCCACATCCTGCCTCGAGCCAGCATGACCATCCCTGGAGCAGATGAACCCTCGGAGCGTTGCCTCAAGCCCGTCCTCGTTCCCACCAACCCCATGCGCTCCCAGGAGCTTGTATCGGCATGGCAACAGAAGTCGATGGAGAGAAAGAGAGGGGAAGACTCTCCCAGTGAGGAGGGCTCTGAGGTGGGCTCAGTAGGACCAGTCGAAGGGCTGTCTCAGATCCTTGTCTACCCCCCTGTGGTGCAGCCTGGAAGGCTGGCCAACCCACCTGTGGCCAGAATGACGGTGGGCCCCAAGCCTCCTCATATCCCTGAGGCCGGACCTCCTGCCGTGTCTCCTAAGAGTGCCCTGACGCGCGCCAAGTGGCTCGCCATAACAGAGAAGAGTTGTCTGCCGAGCCCTGCCGGCCAGCCGCGCCTCATGCAAGTCGTCTCCATGTGCAAACAGCAGGGCCTCCTCTCGTCCTCCTCCGGGGAAACACCCAAGTCTTCTGAAGCATCCTCCTCCGGGTCGTCTTCCACGGCCGACTCCCCCAACTACCTCCCTCCATCTAAGAAGCATCCAGACAGGTCCTCTATCCTGACAGTGGACGCCCATGCCCCTCAATACCCTGTGGTCCACGGACCCTCAAACAGCGGGAACCCCTGGGAGTGGAGGAGTTTGGCCAATGGGAGAGACCAGCATGATGCCTACAAGCTCAACAACCACACCTCCCCCCCGGGACACCGCAGGGATTTCTCCATGCGACAGAGGACTGCACTTGTTGTCCTGGACAGAGAGTTTCCAAACCAGCCCCAACAAGACAACTACTACAAAAACATGCATGGAGGACGGAGGTCCAAAGATTAAAAGACTATATATATATTATAAAATATAATATATCGAAGATATTTCACTGCTGCTCCACAGAAGATAGAAAACAAAATAAAAACGTCTCTAGTAACACAATGATGTAAATGTTCATACATAACAAATCCAAGTTGTTTAAGGACGTCTTACTGCTCTACTGGCTTATTCTGGATTACTGCTCTCTCCACAGTCCGAGGCTGATAGTCTGGGCTGCCCAATACTATGGCTAGCAGATCATTACTAGTATTATTATTAGCCTTTAACCATTAACCAGGGAAAGACCTCATTAAGATTTTAAAAAATGTTTATAAACTATTGTATTTATTAAACATTATAAACTATTATATTTATTATACATTATAAACTAGTATTTGTTCAGTTAGATCAGAAGAGTCGAGTCAGCATTTTTTCCTGGTCTCCATGCGCACCTTAGGGACACAGGAAAACCCTCCGGCATCCTTCTTAACAATATAGCTAAATAAGCCAGTGGCCAGTCGCAGAGTCTGCACATGGCTAGAGAAGGCCAATCATGGTCACTGGGAGGAAAGCATTGGGCTAGCCTCTGATACTGATCTGTTAACCATAGCACTGATCTGCTAGCCATAGCACTGATCTGCTAGCCATAGCACTGATCTCCTAGCCATAGCACTGATCTGCTAGCCATAGCACTGATCTGCTAGCCATAGTATTGATCTGCTAACCATAGCACTGATCTGCTAGCCATAGTATTGATCTGCTAACCATAGCACTGATCTGCTAGCCATAGTATTGATCTGCTAACCATAGCACTGATCTGCTAGCCTCAGTACTGATCTGCTAGCAATAGCACTGATCTGCTAGCCATAGTACTGATATGCTAACCATAGCACTAATCTGCTAGCCATAGTACTAATCTGCTAG